>VZTA01017770.1:139268-152562 GCA_013398855.1 Mohoua ochrocephala | reverse complement strand
CGGGCGGCCCCGCTGTCAGCTGAGCGGGGCGGGGACGGGCGGGACGCACCGCGCTGCCGGACCGCCCCCGCGGGGCATTTAAACCCTGGGCGGCCGCCCCCGCCCCGCGCCTTGGCCGGGCATTCCCGGCGTGTCGGGAGAGCCGCGGGCGGCTTTGTTACCCGTTGTATCTGCAATGCTTGGGATACGCGATTAAAGCTTAAAGCTCCCCCGCCCCCTGCGTGTGAGCAGGAGAGGTTGGCTTTATTTAAATAAAGCAGGAGACGGTGCCGCTTCCTATCGGGAATGTCTCTTCCCCGCCGCCCCAGGAGGGAGCTCCCGGAGCCCCGCTGCCGGAACGGGCCGAGCCCCGCCCGGCGCCCGGGCTGCGCTGAACGCTTCCTGCGGGGATCCTGCCGGGGGAAACGGCTTCTTCTCCTCCCCACCCGAATGTGGAAGCGACAGCCACCACCCGCGGCGGATGGCTTTTGTGCGGTCTCCATCCCCGCTCCGTGATGGATGGCACCCGTACCACGTTACGGGAGAGCTATTTCTTCGCCACCCGCACTCCGTTTCAAAGCAAAAATCTAAAATGTTTATTTAAGATTTACTAGCCGTTCTGCTGCGTCCAGAAAGAAATCAGCGTTATTAAACCCCCGCTGCTAGAATCCTTCTCCTTGGGGTCACCCGATGCCAAAGTACTGGCAACTCCGTCCGGAAGCGGCACCTACTTTTAAAGGGGCAGAGATGATTCTTTTGAAGTTCTAATTTTTTCTTCTCCAAAGTGATGAGATTCCCGCATATGCCAATAATTCTGACATCTGGATATCGTAAGGAGGTCGTTGGCAGAATTCAATATTTTCACTTTTAACCTTTTGTGTTTCATCTGTTTACTAGTCTTGGTCCATGCCATCTATAATAATTACAGTCTCGTCCTTTGCTTACTGTGGACTCCTATGACCCCTTTATTTTACCTCTTAGCAGTGTGAATCACATGTTTTCTTTTTATGGTTTACATTAGTCCTTGTTCAACGAGTGCCTTTGATAAGAAAATGCCTACAAGGAATGTATCATTTTATGGAGGTACATGGAGTAACTGTTCTGACCTGGAAGCCACCTAGGTCAGCATCTCTCTCTTCATCCCTTCAAATTAACAAGTTTTATGCCCTTTTATTTCTTAGCTTCCTGTAGTGTTCTAGTGAAAGCAGACAAGAGCTAAACCAATTTCCTCCCTTCCCAATAACCCCAATCTCCAATTAAAAAATAATAATAAGAAGAAGATGAATCCTCTCTCACAATCCCCAATTCTTGTAGTTGCAGCACTCAGTAACAACCTGAAGCTTGCTAGAGCCACAGAGAAATTTTCTGTGAGACCAGTCATTTTCTCGACTTTGCACCAGAGCTAGGTTGTTTTATTTAGTTTGGTTTGTTTATTAACTTGTATGTATTTGCTTATTCAGCTTTAGGTCACATGATAAGAGCTTGACAAGTCAGTCTCTGGCTCTCATTCAAAACCAAGTGCTCTTATTGTAGGGATCTCTGTTTTTTGAGGCCCAGTGGCATGGGTGTCTCCAGGAAGTCCAAGACAGCGGCTTCATCAGCCTCTCTAAAGGATGTATGAGTTAAGACTGCTTCTAAAAATAACCTGAAAATTAACAAAATGGTTCTGAGCTTTTTACCTTAAGTAGCAGCTGGTTCTAGACTGCTTTGGTTTAGCTGTCTTCTGTACGGGACAATATTTTTTGCTTGAATAAAGCTCAGTGCACAGACACCTCAGTCTCAATAAAATCAGCAGTGCATATAGCATTAAACAAGAGGACAAAGCACAACACATAAGATCGGAGATATGAATTTAATAAACTCATTCTTCCTGGGTGAGCTGTGAGGTTGAGCTCCCACCTCTATACCTACAGCTCCCACAGACACTTTTTTTGTGGGGGAATTTTGTGGGGGCAGTGATTTCTTCTCCTAAGACAACTGATCTTCTGGGCACAAAAGTCATCCTAATGAGGCCACTCAGACCTTTTGCCAAGCAGTGCCAGCAGACCCAGCTTGCCTGGGCTCTGGGAAGCCATGTTATGTCCCTGAGCCTGGATTTTCTTACCTAAACCCCTCCATCTAAGTTGTTCCAGTCTTTCCCTCCAAGCTGATCTGGCTTTGGATACTGAACCCTGCCTTTAGGTAACTCTTTCTCACTCTCGTGGGTTTTATTCCCCCTCCATCCTGGCTCTCATCCCAAGGAATCAGTAACTTTGAAGAGATTTTAGCAGAATCTAGGCATTTTGGTTGTCTTTTCACCATCCAAACCCACCCTGCACTGATTGCCAGTGCCTCCCTAAAAAGGCTGCCCTGCTTTCAATACTTCTGCTCTACTTGCAACATCGAGTGTTTAAATATTACAGAAGTCCCAGCAGGTCCACGAAGGTGCTGTCGAGCTTCTTGCAAGAGCGAGAGAAAAACAAAGATGAGGCCTTAAAGCATCACAAAGTGCTGCACGTACTCATTAATCAGCCAAATGCCATGGAAAAACATTTGTACAGTAGTGTCTAATAGGATTGTGCCATGAGGCACATCTGGGATGGTCAGAGATAACCGGGTGGGATTATGAGCGTTTTTTCCTTTCACCAACAAAAAGTGTTAAAGTTCCACAAGGGACTTGGATAGGATGGATGTCCTGTATTCAAATCATATTAACAGTAACCCCAGGAAGATAAGGTTTGTCCCTGGCACAGCAGAGCACAAAGCAGTGTCAGAACTCCTTACGTGCTCCTCCAAGGAACAGGGATAAGGTAGGACTGAGAGTTTCAGAGTGGGAGAAGCACAGAAAACTTACTAGGATAGACCAGATCTGCCTGGGACCTTTTACTTTGATCTGCTCTTCCCGTGGGAGCAGCTTTGCCCCTCCACCAGCTGGATTGCCACTGATACAACAAAGCCAGGGAAGGTTTATGGCTTGGCAGAGTTCTTCTTCCTTAGGTACTTGTATCTCTAGTTGCCATGAATATTTCTCTCGATGTCAATTTGGTTCAGGTTTCCCTCTCAGTAACCTCTCAGTGAATCTTTGTTCCTCAGAACCTGTTAGTTTAAACTGGGTCAAATGCTAACAAGCGTGTCAGCTCCCCCTGCCCTTAGGATCTGTCATAAAAGATCAGACCGTCAAGCTCTTTGTCCTACTTCTGCAAGAAGCCAATGCCCAATGCTTCAGAGAGGTGGAAAAACCTGCTATTTAAAGGTTACGTCCCTTCTCCTTGCTGTGGCACTGCTGTTTCACTTTCTGTTTTCTTCATCGTTCTTCCATGAATTGGAAATCGTGCTGCTGTGATAGATTGCTCACTCCTCCACACAGCTCTACAGTTCCCTAAGATCTTTCACAAGCTGCCAAGCCACATTGATTTTCCATTGAAAGCCTCTCCTGTTTTGCTCTAGTATCTATGGGGTCATGAGATCCTGTAGGGTGGAAGGAAGGAAGGAAAACCACCAAGATGCAATGAGAACGTTTGTAATGCTCATAACATTTCAACTCTTGGCTGACTTTCAGTTGAGCAGTGTTGTCAGCTCCTTCACGAGGAGCTGGATGTGAATAGTCACCTGAAAGAAATGGGATAAGGATGTCTTAAGGATGGACTCTAAGACTGAAATCCAATTCATTCTGGCACAAAGTGCGGAAGAGTCTATAGCAGAAGTTGGAAAAACAACAACAGCAGCAGATTTTATAGACAGGTTCATAAAGAATGCAATTTTCCTTCTCTGAGCTTATGCAAGAAGGCTGCTTAGAGCATGGGAAAGGTGTTGGCTGCCTTAGGGTCTAAACCCAAATAAACCAGCTCAATAACCATAAGGAATAAAGCAAAGAACACATCCTCCAGCCCAATGCATGGTTGCTTAGAAAGGAGGTACTGCAGGCACATATTCTAATATCTAATCAAATTATGATACCATTAAGGCAAGTAGCTCACCTTCTATACCTGCCTCATATCTATAAAGATTAAACTTGAATAAAAGCACATGGCTTTCCTCTGTCTCATTGTGCAATTATTATTCATACAGCAGACTTGCAGATAAAGTAAAAGATGATTACTTTCCAGCATCTCTGCCATAGGACCTCTGAAGCTTTGGTGATTTAAAATTTGAAGGTTTTAAATCTCTAATTCCCTATTACAGCCCATTGCATTTTATTAATTTTATGTACATTCATCATACACCTGCCCTTGCATTGCAAACACATAGAGAGGCATTCCACTCTTATCTGCTTTCTGAGAGGATCCTTGAGGGAGAGGTTTCATGAGGCAACTGAAATTATGCAATAGTTTATTGCACTTTCTTCCCCGCTCCTTCCTGGGACTGGCTCTATGTTCCCGCTGCGTCCTTCACAAACAAATCTGCAGCCTTGTCTGCCTCTCCTGAGTGCATCCAGTTCACCATCAGCAAACAGATCCCAAAACATGGGCAGGGATGGAACTGTGTTGTCCGTTTTCATTCACATCATCATCCTGCTGCAAGCCAGGCTTCTCAGCGTGCAGCTCATCCCTCTGCTGAGGAGGCACCTCTGCTTCAGGGCTGGCCTACTCTCTGGCCTTTCAAACCTCCCCCCAGCCTGAATCTGCCTCCTCAAGGGTTTAGTCTTGGAGGGGGGAAGTGACAGCAACCCCCCAGGCAGATAGGGCACACGGACTTCAGGCTTCAAACACCGCCTCAGAAACAGCTCCTAGGCAAGCCCTGCCGGGTTTCTGGAGGTTTGTGTCCTTCGCCACCCCGCTCTTTCCTCTCCGTGTGTTCAGTGGCGCAGTATGGCAAAAATCTGTGGTGATTCCCGCCATTTTCCTCCACTTCTGCCTGTGACTCTATACTGAGCTTCTGAGACGCACCTCCTCCTGCCAAGCAACCCATTAGGTGAGGGCTTGCTCCACTTCCTCACTCCATGGAGTCAGGAGAGGGATCATATGTAACCATTACCTTTCGTGAGGTTCAGTGCCGAGACCCTGGGGTCGAAGATCATATTTTGCTCAGAGTAAGGTACACTTTCTGCTCTTTGGATGTAGAAGACAGACAGACTGTTCCCACTGCTGCTGAGATAAAACCTAATCAGTAAAATACTGCTTGTAAATCACTAGCATGTCGTGCACTAATGGAGGTGTTGTGCTGGGACCATCAAGCTAAAGCACCCACACAGAGATTTCCATCTATCTCTGACAGCATCACTCGCTGCATGACCTTGGCCAAATCGCTTGTAACCTGACTTGCAGGAGAATCAGACACCCTTTTGCAAATCAGGTCAGTGCACTCCCTGTATTTCAACTGCCCTCAGGAAAAGAAAGCAAACGCTGCCTGAACATCTGTCAGGCACAAAGCTCTATTGTTCCCCAGGCCAGCCCCGATGGATGGCGTGGCACCAGGAGGCAGATGCACCTCTACACGGGCAGCAGCCCCGACGCCGAGTCCCTCCAGCCCACGCGTCCCAACACCATCGTCTGCTGACAGATGCCTTTCCCACCAGGCCTGAGATGAGGCGGGCAGTCAGTGAGGACAGCAAACCTCTGCTCTTCATTTCTAATTAATTTCTGCTCTCTGCTGAAGGTGTTTGTTTCCCTGCCTCTAAACTCCAATTCCTCTGTTTTCAGTGCTCCAGGATCCCAGTAACTTACAAACTGTCTGCTTGGGAAACACCTGAGAAGATAGAAGAGTCTTGCAACATAATACACCTGCCCATGTAGAGCATGAGGAGAAGGCTGTAGGCTTCTTTTTAAAGTATTAGACCTTCAAAGGCACATATTGTGGCAAGGAGAAAGGCATGAGGGGATCCTGGCAAGCTGCTTGGACCACATGCCCACAGCAATATTGTCTGCAGTGGCAGGGGTTCAGGCACAGCTGTGCCAGTGGTCTGTGCTCCCAGTTGCGCTGGGAAAGCTTCCAGAGAAGATGCATTCAAGCTGTCACATCTACCTGAGTAATAGCATTGTGTCCAAAGCCTAGTCACAAATACTGCCTGCTTTTATCTCAGTTTCCAAAAATCAGGTAGTCCCACATCTGCCAATACCAGTGGAAGTGTGAACCAGCTCCACGGTTTCAAGCTTTCTGGACAAAATCTGTCCATGAACAGCAGGTAATCCCTTTGTCAAAATGCCTTTGGCCTTATTACAAATGTAATTAGAGTCTGATTCCAACTTCCCTTTGAAGCCTCATTCAGTAAGAAGTGCCAGACACCCTGCATCTACATTACAATGCATCCTAGCACACTTGAAAGCCCAAGGGCATCCTAAAGAAATCCGAAGCCATCGAATCCATAGCCAATATACAACATGCAATCAAGGACGGATGAAAAGTATTTCCTGCAATGAATATGCATTGTGAATTGTTATGTCATTTAGCAAGGACTGCCTCTGCTCTGCACTCTGTGTTCACATCATTGCAGTGATGTTATGTTATGAATCTAGAAGCAGTTCATACTAATCAAGCGTCTGTTTCAATTCCCCTACTAGTGCTTTGAGCAAAAATCTCAACCTTTACATCCACAGGTTCAGCCATATCTTTCTGCCACTCATTCCTCATGCCCCAGAACAGCACATCTCCTTGCAGTACTTGCTGCTTAGGAGAGTTACTACTGACAGCAGCTACACTGCAGCTTTTCTGTGCTGGCTGACTGTGCTCGTGCTTTACTGGAAACCAGCTCCGAGCTCACACAGAGGAGCTCAACTAGAAGGACAGAGATCAAAGCAGTTTGCTTCTCCTTGAAGATCGTGTTTCTTAGTGACTTCCTTGCAAAGCAATAGTCACAACTTATTTAAGCCCGGATCCATGCTGAGCAATTCCAGCAGTTCCCATCAAGCACATCCTTTTGGGGGTGGGAGCATTTGACACTGTCTAATGTGGCAATGGGCTGGCTCAGTACCTCCCTCTAGGCTAAAATTCATCTGTTACTGGGAAAACCCAGTAAAAACTATTTTCCCAGCTAAATCAGAGCCATTGGCTTCCTGGTGCTCAACACTACACAGCAGGGATGAAGGCAAGAGATCATCAGCAACCTTTGGTGCCAGGCACTGTCAGAGTGTTTGGCAGCTCCAACTCTGATGTCAGCCCATGGGTGACATCGAAGGGAGCCATGCTGGAAACACAACCTTGGGATGGCCAGGGGGAGGAGGATGGCTTGCTGGGGGTCCATACATGGGCTGGGCAGGACTGTGGGGAGCTAGAGACCAGCCCTGCAGTGACATTGCTTGGGCATGGACTGACAGCCCCGGAGGTGCTGAAATATGGTCCTGGGCTGTGGACAGGGTGTGGGGAGAGCCAGGGCCAGTAAGACCCATTAGTGCCTTCAAGGCCCTGACACTCATCCCAGGCAGCTGAGATGTGCTGATTTCAGTGGTGGAAGTGCTTACCTTCTTGTCTGGAAGATAACAGAGCCTGTATGCTTCATTATTCTTGGGCCATTTATTCAGATTGAGGATTAGTTCACCTGCAGGTGCTCCTGTCCTGGCTCCCCCAGCACCAGTTTATGGTGCCACAGCTGAAGAGGGTCACAGTGACACTGCTGTCACAGTGACAGAGCTTTAGGATCACAGTGACACTGCTGCTTCCACTCCATGCAGCTGCTTGCATTGAAGCTTGACACCTCAGCTGATAAAATCCAAGATGAGAGATCACGCAGCACAAGGCCGGAGGATCTCAGGCTCCCTTTGCTCTTAGGAGCCCTGGGAGCTGTGACAAGGAGGTGTCCAAGCAACTCCCCGTGCAAGCTGCCCAGCCTTGCAGGTAACAGGTCCAGCTGGAAGCAAGCCCGCTCCCAACAAGGCATTTGGGTGTCACTGCACCATGTCCACTGCACCTGTCCTGCAGGGAAAGAAATTGCAGTGTACTGCCAACACACCGAACTTGGAGAAGCTTGAAATACACAAAGACATTGTATACGGGCCAATGGCAGCTCGAGTTGTTTTGCAAACCAACCCCATAGAATCATTTAGATTGGAAAAGACCCTTCAAATCCTCGAGCCCAACTATTCATCTATTCACAAGTGTGTTTGAAATCTATTGATGCAAAAGTGACAGAGTTGCCTGTATCCTAAAGGAGAGGTATGCCAAACACCCCATTTTAGAGGATATGCTGCATAAGTATGGATGGGAAAGCCAGTGGAGCTAATGCTTTGTAGGATACCAATGAAAATTGACAGGAGTTTCAAAGACTAAGTTTTTTCAGCCCCTTATGACCTTTCCATGCCTCCATGTGCATAAGCAGTAGCTATTCTGTCCTTGGTCACATCCAACTTCAGTTTCATCCCTGCTCGTCATGTGAGGGAGCTGGCTGGTGTTGCAGGGGAGTTTTGTGTCCATTCCTTTCCTTGCAGTGGTATCACTTGTTTTCCATATCCTCTGGATATTAATGCAAAATAATGAATAGCACAGGTCCTGACATAGCATGACCCTGACTCACAAGTCAGTTGCTTGAGGATCTTGACACCCTCCCAAAATACAATAGCAAACACCAGCCAAAAGAGGAAGCCTATTGTGTCAGGTCCTTGGCAAAGAGCTTCCTCTAGATCCTCTAGAGAGTAAGCACCACCTGCCTATTTGTCTGTCTCAGATCTCCATTGTTTCCCCTGTCCCCAGGCCCAAATTTTTGGCAGACTACCATGTGGAAGGTGAAAGGAAGAGTTCTGCTGGTGCCAGGCTCTGAACACCAGTGGAAAACTAAAACCTTTGAATTGCAAAAGCAAACCAGCTGCTGTGAACTGATGCAGCTCCTTGAAAGCCTGATTTGCTTACCTTATCCCTTGGCACCAGTGGCTGTTAGCATGATCCTTAAAATCAGATGACCAAAGGTACTGTGGTTTCAGGATTTGTTTCTGGAACAAGCTGGAGCAATTACTCGACCTGGAGAAAAGAGAAGAAATCAGTCAGAACAAGAATTAGTCAAAGAAGAATTAGAGGTTTAAACACAGTAGTGTTTAAATTAGTAGTTTAAACACCTCTGCCTGGCAACACAGAGAGCCAAGACTGGGAAGCATCACTTGCATTAGGGCCCTAGCTGGTGGTCATGATCTCGTGCTCCAGACTAAGTGTTGGCTTAGCTCTGGTCCTTGACACTGTTTCTGCCTGTCTGGGAGGAGCTAAGGACTAATAAATGCACTGAAATCGTGAGATTTGTGTATCGCCCTTCGTACATCACACGTGGAGGGAATGTGGGACGAAGCCACAGGGAAGGCAGATGGGATGGGTTTTACTGTCCCAGGAAGTCAGGAGGGATGAGGTCACGAAGAATGTCTTTGTGTCATTCAGGAACACTTAGACAGCTACCTGTTGTCTGGAGACCAGAACAGAGACACTCCATGGTGCCTAAGCAGCCTTTTTCCCTGGCTGCCCATATTCACTCAGCTTCCATCATCTTTTAGGGCTTTGCAGGAACACACACACACAAAAACCACCTAAAACAACAATAAAAAACCCCAAACAAATAAATGCTCTGGTGCCAGGCACGACCATTACTCAGCTGATTGTCACAAAATATTGCTGGGACCTGAAACTCAGGAGCTCAAGGGTCATTACTGCAAGAGATGTGTGAGAGCCAAAGTCCCACCAGCTCTAGGAGACTTCAACTGCTCAAAAACAGGGCTTGAAAATATGAACCGTCTAGTTTTAAGAGAAAAACAAGTGTCCAAAAATACACCAAAGAGAAGCACAAGCCACCTGACTCTGTGCATCTTTCCAATCTTCATTCATGCTATAAAAATACTCTTGTGTCTAACTGCACATGAATATATTCAGCCAGCTAAGGCCAAGAATACTTTAATCACAGACATGGACAAAAGACAAAATCAAGAATGAGCTCAGAGATAATAGTTTTCAACTTCTCACTCTTAGCATCAAGGGTCTCCCAGAGGAGAGATTTTCTATGCCAGAAAACCTGAATCTACAGCAGCACAAGGATCAGATTAATACAGTTTCTCCTCACTCCGTCACCCCACCTCCACTCTGAAAAACAGCTGCACCTTACAAATTCCCCTTCTTGCCTCCACTGCCAGAAGGTACTTGATGTCTTCATCTCTGCTAGCTGCTGCTCCTTCCTGCTCCTAACCTAATGCAGCTGGCAAGGCAGTGAGGAAAGGTAATGCTATGAAAAGCACATGTAGCGCTTTCAAAACACATCACAGGTAATATGTGATTGTTGTTATGTTAAGATGTCTATTCTTCAACTGCAAAAGATGTACTGTTATTCTAAAATTGGATTGTAGCTGAAGGCGTGACAGAATAACTGAATTGCCTCTCCCTTACCTAGCCAGAGCTCTCAGCTTCAATTTTACCTTAGCTACTTGCACCAGCTACATTCTGATAATGACTTGCTTCCGCAGCCTCTGGGCAACCACAAATTGATCCCGATGTACAAAAATCCTGACTGCTCATACTGAGTTGCTGGAATGCTTTTTACAAATCAACAGCATCCCGAATCCATCCGTCTTCCCCTTGGTGAATTTCCACCGAGGTCTTCTCACCACAGCAAACTGGAGCAGCTGGCCTTGTCACCTGCACCAGCTGGAAGAGGGACCTGGGGAGATCACCTGGCTGCTGAACCACTGGCCTACCTTTCTTTGAGTTTAACCTTTGCATCTGTGAAGATTCCTGAGTTGTGGGCTTGCTAATGTGAAGGTAGCTCCTCTCTGCCTTGCCCTCCTCTCTGTCCTTGGGCAGCTCCATTTCTTTGTTATTAATTGGCTCGAACAAGATTTCCCCAGACACTTGGGCAGTTGTATCATCAGCCAGTAATCCCCTAATTCCCTTGGACACGCGGGAGTCCCTTGTGTGCTACTCTACAACTGCATTTTGCAAGTGTTGCACTCCTCCGTGATACACCAAATCGATGTTGTGTGGTGATCAAAGACGTCCTTGTCCTCAGTGCAAATGCCAGCACTTCTGGTAGTTTGCACAGGATACCAGAAGCTGTAGCAGAAATTCTTAATATGCCACCATCTAAAGCAAAAAGCCTTTGGAAATTAAACTCTTTTTCTCACGGACGACAGGCTTTGCTACTTTGCTGAAATAATCAGCACAAAGCTTGTCCTGAAAGGCCAAGTGGTTCACCTAGACCTTCACAAGAGGCGTGGCAGCTATCACTGGTGTCGGGGCTTTCTTATGTCAATCTGTACAATCACAACTAATTAGTTGTAGTTAAATGAGAAAAATTTCTGGGTTTAACATCCCTACCACTGTTACTGGGAAGCAAAGACTTTACCCCTCCTTTTTCACCCAAGAAATCTCTCAGCTGGGAGCAGCCAGACAACTTCTTTGAGAGGCTGGAACTAGATGATCTTTAAGGTCCCTTCCAACACCCGCCACTCTGTGGTTTTATGATTCTATCCTTTTTAACTGCCTTTTAAAGTGGGATGTTGGTCTGTATTAGACAGCAGTGACTTCACTGAGGTTCACATAGCTACTGAGTTAATTCAGGTATCAGAAGTTCAGAAAAACTAGATCTGAGAAGATACTTGTTAAAATATCAGTCAAAGAGGCTGGAGATCCAAGTGTAAAAGCTTCCCTGAGAACCATGTCAGGCATAAAATAAAATGTGCAAGGTAGAGCTGTATCATCACCTGTCGGCATGCTCGTACCACATCTCACATGGCATCCTGAGCTGATGTTGATAATGTTTTCCCCGTTACATTACTGAGTTCTTTATTCCTAGCATGGTGGTGAGTGTCTAGAGGGCACAACCCCCCATGTTTTATTCACCATTTTTATTTCACAAAAAACTGCATGTTTTATTCACAATTTTGGGTGTTATGAGTGTTTCCCTTCTTGGAGAGGACCAGCAAGAGCTGCTGAAAGACCTTTGAAACTTCACAGTTCCCCTAAGGGCTCCAAGAAATAATGTCCTTCCTTGAGCTTAAACCACAAAGGGCCACCTTTATACAACTCAAGGGATCATTTCTAAAAAGACTGAGCGTGGGTCCTGCTTCAGAAGAGTAAAAGGCATGCAAGTATTCCTGTAGCTTAACACGTCTGGGGATTTCAGGCTCCTTCACGTGGCAGGAGGACACCAGCTTCTATTTGGGTCCTGGTCACTCTGCAGCCCAGCATGGAGGGCTCACCTTCTCTCGGGAAACTGCGGATCACCCGCATTTAAGGAAGAGATCCTGGTTTACAGCGAGTTTTCCCACCCTGGAGAGTACATTCTAATTGTAACAAGCCTGCAGATCACTAGATGGCCTCGTAACCTCAGAGATTTGGGCAGACCCAGGCTTGGGTTGAGGAGTCGCCAGGTCTAAACCCCGGGCGCCCCAAGTGCTGCAGAATCATCACCTCGGGCAATGCACAAGAGCCCTTTCAAAAGGCAGAGCGAGAAATTTGGGACACTTTGTCCCATAGGGAAGCTAGCGAACCCCACATTTGTCACTCCTGTTAGAAGCTCCTTGTATTCCCTAAATCCCAACAGATGGGACTGGCGATGGGGCAGAGACTAGGTGGGAGTTGCTGGAGAGTTGCAGGTGTCTCGGAGGAAGGTGAGCCTATTTGGGGGGATCTCTCTGTGAAGCTCAGAAACTGGGGAATTGGAGGGGATGCAGGTGGGTTTGGTTCCTTGTCCAGCACCAATGGGTCACAGTCACTGCCACGTGAAAATGTGGCCACTTGAGCCCTGGGAGGAAACACCAGTGTTCGTAGGTGTAGGTGTGTCGAGTGATCACCTGCCACAGAGCTGTGCCCCCCTGAGGGACAGCAGCAACTCGGTGCTGCGAGGGAAGCCCCCTCCCTCCTGCCCACACCGGAGAGGGTCTGGGGAGAGAAGAGAAGGGCTCTTTCTAGCAGCAGCAATACGAACGGGACGGGTGGAGCAGGTGGAACAGGAACATGCCGAGGAGGAGGCAGAGGTCCCGCTTGCCCGGGGGCAGAGGCGGCCCTGGGCGCTCTCTCGGTGGCCGCTGCCTGCGGTAGCTGCTGCTGTCTCCGAGAGGCTGGAGAGCTTTCCCTGGGCCACACCGAATTGACAGCGCCCTTGATCTGATGGGCAAAGGGGGAAAAACCCCTTATTTTCCCTGCTGTCTGATTCGGACGTGTGTTATCACTCCTTTTCCCGCGTGGATTTTTATCAACGCTTTTAAACACAGGGCTAGTTCACATTGACGCAAGTCTTTCAGAAAAGCCTTTCACATGCATTAGGAGCGGAGCAAGCACACGGCACCGAGCAGGGGTCCGGACGCGGAGCGGGGCAGGTGCTGCAGGACGGGAAGGAGAACCGGCCCGAGCACCAGCGGAGGCCTGGGCGGAGGTACCGGCGGGGCCGAGCGCTCCGGCGCTGCCGCTTTAAGGGCGGGCGGGAGCGCGGCCCGGCCCGGCC
>VZTA01017770.1:80199-138994 GCA_013398855.1 Mohoua ochrocephala | reverse complement strand
TGCATAGAAATTGGGGGTTCGGGTTTGGGGGTTCGGGTTTGGGGTTGTTTTTTTTTGGGGGGGGGGGGGGGGAGGGGGGTTTTGCTACGTTTTTTCTTCTTGTCCGAGTTCTCCTTGCCCACTGATGCTATGATTTATAGTAAGACGGGCAGGCCAGGAGTGTCAAATGCAGGGATATCCATCCTGATGCCTTCCCTCACTAAGCGCTTAAGCTCAGTTTGGCATTTTGAGCACAGAGCTCTTGGCAGGTGTTTCTCTACCGACGATTAATTTCAGGAGAGTTACCATCGTGACAGGCCATGCAAAATAAACGCTACAGAATCTCAGCCCTGCTAATTTGCAGCAATTCATGGAGAAAAGCCAGCATACAGCATTTGCTGACAAGATTTATCTCTCCAATTGATTGCAGTTAACATCATGCTTCCCTTAGGCAGATGAGGATTACAGAGCTCTGCCTTCAAGAAGGAAGGCATTTGCTAATTGCATTCATTAATTACATGGACTCTGCTGAATGGCATTCTCCAGTGTGGAAAAACGCAAAATGTTTGATCGTGTTTATTTATTTGTAATAGAAACATAAAGCCTTTAGCCAATGATTTAAACAAAGATTTAGTGGGAGTATCAGCCTCAATAGCAAAGTGTGAAGTTCACAGCTTAATGTTTTAGTAAGTGATGAAACTAAAGCCAGTACTTAAAGCAGAGGCCAGCACACAACAAAAATACCACTGAAAAAGTATGAATTTTTTTCTGAAGATACAGGCAAATAAAGAAAAACTGATCTAATGAAATACAAAGTGTTAAGACTGTGTCATTGGCATATTCTTCCTGTTGTCCCTTTGTCTAGTTTTAGGGACAACCTGCACAGCTCTTAGATGGTGAAGTCGTCCATGATTCTTCTGCTGTGAAAAATTGTCAGGGGTGGGATGAAAGTTGTTTTTCTTCATGCATCATTCTGCTGTTTTGTGAAAACCACCGCAGAAGAGAGAGAACAATTGCAAAACAATGAATTCAGTTTCTTGTCTGTTTGTACTTGCAGTCTTGCTGTTGTGGAAGCACAGGCCTGAAATGCTTCTCTGGTCATCAGTTTCAGGGGAGGTTCAAAAGCTGTGCTCCGAAGCAAGGAAGTCTGAGTTATTGAAAAGAAACTAGAGAGCAAGGTGGGGAAGGAAAAAGGATATGGAAATACTAAAGGATGGGTGAAGGAGATCTAAGCAGGAAGGCTAGAAAACATTTCCTCTCCCTTGAGGCCACTTCTTGGTGAGTGTACTTGCAGGATCAGCATAGGAAAGGCCCAGGGTCTGCAAGAGATGTGGGGTGAGGAAAGTTTGGTGATGAAGTGATGAGAGGCTCTTCTTTGCCTCTCAATGCAGTGCTGTGGCTCTCCACTCTCCATTCTCTTGATTCTTAAATGAATCTAAACTCTGACATACCAATCTTTCATTCTCCTTCACTGCTCACTACACACCTTCAGTGGTGTGAGAAGGCCGTCCAGTCTGAATGTATCACCCTTTAAAAACTTAATTTAAATGTGTTGGATTCAGTTTCTCTCTTCAGACAGCTTGGAGCATGTTTATATAGTTTCTCAGAGTGGGCTACAGGGATGGAGGTCTGCTTTCTTCTACAGCTGACAGCATCCACATGAAACTATTGCACCATAAGACTAACCGATCCTTTAAAATACAGACTGAAATGCAACAAATTGGGACTACTCTGGTTAAGATCAGGTTTTGGGTTTTTTTCTATTTTTGTCAATTTTGGAGCTGGCAGATTGATAAATCTTACGGAGAGAGAGGAAATCCTTTAATTGCTTGCCTTTAAAAAGATGCTTTTGTATACAAGATTCATCACCGTTATAAAACTGGTAATTAATGGTGTCTCTTCAAACGACCTACTGATAACCATTGCTATGTCCACAGGCCCTGCAATGCCAGAGTCTTCCTGCAAAATCTGAAGATTCAGTGGAAGAACCTTAAAATGGGAGTAGATTGCTGTGTGTATATCTTCAGGGCAGAGGGAGAGAGATGGTACAAGGTTGCACATTTAATTTTTAGTTCTATCAGCTGTCCCACTAACTGGTTGTTTCTCACTGGATAAGTTTAGAGTTCTGAATGGGTCTCTTGATATCTTCTTACTTGAATCTTACTTACACTTCTTTCAGACTTAAGACTGGGCAGGGGCGAGGCACGTGTTCATGGGCACAAGAGCGCAGGGACCTCCTCTTCTTAAAGTCCCTGGTCATGCAAAGCCTTGAAATCACTGAAGAAACATCACTCACGTAGCGTTCTTCTCCTTTCAGGAATCGTCATCCGTCACTATGAAAAACAACATCGTGTGAGTTTGTTTCAAGCTTTGTGCCTCATCGCTTGCTTCAGATCAGCTGTGCTCCGAGCTCTCCTGGAGAAGGTTGGTGTCCTTGGGCAAGCATGGCCTTCCGTGGCTGGAAGCGGCTGCTCCTCTTGGGCAGGCAGAACGCCCTTGGCAAGGTCTGGAGAAGCAGGAGGGGAGGCCCCTCTCTGCGCTGGAAGCGCTGCTGCCATTGGAGCGCGGGCAAGTCTCTAGACCCTGAGGTGAGAGCGTTTTTGGAGGAGAACACCGAGGTCACCAACAGCGGGCACCTCACGCCAGAGATCCGGCTGCGCCTCCTCACCCCTCGCTGCAGGTTCTGGAGAGAAAAACCTGACCTGTGGCCTTATGGGGACCCCTTCTGGGCAATTTACTGGCCGGGAGGCCAAGCTCTCTCCAGGTACGCAGCACAACTCACCACAGCTGATAAGTCCAGTGTGCCAGGATGTCCCACCTGGCTCCGATTGTAGCAATTCCTAGTGATGCGTGTTTGCCTCTTAAGGGTGCGTTATCCATCCTCCTCTCTGCTTATACTGGAGTGTCCCAACCTCTGCTGGCTGGCAGTGAGTTCCAGCACCTGCTGTGTAAAATAGCTTGTGTCTTATAAGTAGAAATTTGTTATATTCAGTGGCCACGCGTGTGCTGGGCAAATGGGGCTGAATTTGGATCCATGGAAGGGGCTGTGCAGTTGCCATCAAAACCTAGTGAGGTGTTTAATTCTCTCACTCCAAACAAGAGGATTGCTGTTTTGTCGTGGCACGTGTGGGTTTTTTGTTGGAGACAGACAGGAGTGTGGATGTGCCTCCGGTCTGTTGAGAAAAGTAGTTTAATGCTGATGCACTTGGAGTGCTGGTTAGCCCAAATCACTCCCCTCATCTAGGATTTCTGCAGCCTTGTTGTCGAGACTTATTGTGGCTTTTAGTCACATCAGAAGCCACATTTTGATTTTGGCCACTGTCTGTCAAAATGTCTTTAATGTTCCTGATTCCCAAGAAGTAGTTAAGAGTTCTTTTATTTTGTAAAATCAAATCTCTCACTTGAAACAGCAGAAAAAAAAATCTTAATTTTTACAGCAGAGAACAAGCTGTCAGAGAGTCCCCACATAGATGAAAGGGAAGAATCTGAATTGGGGCGTTACTGTTTTTCTGCAAGAAAGCATAAATAAGAAGGCAGTTTTGACCAGGTAAAAGATGAGTCTTACTGTTAAATTATGAGTTGATTAGCCTGCCATATAGATGAACTAGAGTGCTCCCAAACATGGGGTAAATAAAATAGATAAGTTAATCTCTACATTTTGTTATCATATGATTCGTATGCTCAGATATTTGGGTGGCAATAACAATTATCTGGCATTTCATTTCACTACTTTATTGTCTTACTGTCTATGCACTGGTTTGATGTACTAAGAAATGTCAGAAATCAGCTGCCTCATTTGGAAGAGTAAAAAGGGAGCATGAGAACATATGGTTGCCTCCATAACTGTCCTCCTTTCACAGCTGGCGTTTCCACAGCATCAGGAGTCTCCTATTTCAAGCTACTCCTCTTGGTGTAACCCAAGACTCCTCATTAACCCAGGAGGGCAGAGACACCGTGTGCACTGTGCCAGGGGATACAGCAGCATCCAGCTGTCCTGAGTCACCACAATCGGCAGCAGTAACTCAGTAACCACTCAGCTGGAAACAAGGCATTTGCAGCATTCGGGCCACATCATTCCCCACACAAATTACTAATGGAAAGTCATGGCAAGTCCAAGCAGAGCCCCTAGAAAGGAGAAACAGAGCGCTTCTGTGGAGATCCCACGGCAGTTCTTGGCCCTGTTGGTTGGGGCTGTCCTTAGGGGAGCGATGGCCTTAGGGGAATGTTGCTAAACATCTGAGCTGCTGAGCCTCGACACAAATGTCCTGCACTTGACACTCTTACTAGGCCTCTTGGTGCCATTCCTGCTTGTGCTGCCAGGCCCAGATGTTTCCATCCATCCATTCCCAATGTACGCCAGTCTTAACTTTTCTGTTCCAGTCACCTGCACTGGAATCCCCCTGTAAAAGCTCTGCTTACCAGCAGCCCTGTGTGAAGAGTCAGCCATCACTCTCCCTGTCAGAAGAGAACACAAATGTAGAATCCTTTCTCCTTTCTACTTTGAAATAAATTACGGAAAT
Source organism: Mohoua ochrocephala (assembly GCA_013398855.1). Lineage (NCBI taxonomy): Eukaryota > Metazoa > Chordata > Aves > Passeriformes > Acanthizidae > Mohoua > Mohoua ochrocephala. Next base: position 134,495 of record VZTA01017770.1, on the reverse strand, counting down.
TGGTAGTAAAATTATGGCAGTTTGCAGTAATGCATTTCACCCAGGGCTCTTCTCCCTGAAACTTGGGGCTTTCCCCTTTGCAGCCAACTGAATTTCAAGGCAGTTGTTAAAGTTCTGAACCCTCTGCAATGGTTATACTGTGATTCATAGTATTTAACAATAGCTGCTGCTTGCCTTCTGTCAGTTCTCCACTTCTAGCCTAAAGGTTTTTCAGGATTTCTCCTGGCAGGTGTCAGCAATTAGATGGAGATACCCTTTCTGCTCACCACAGCTCTATTCTTCTTCTCGTTGCTACTCAGGAACGACACTAAGCAGTCTCAAAGTATTTGCATCTCTGCCTGCATAGCTCAGGAAAATAAAGAGGAGAAATTCCTCTTTTCCAAGCAGTTGCATAAGCAGTATTTCAGGTTGATGGGTGGGCACCATATTCACTGTGAATATGTTTGTTCAGATTGCTTTTAATTTCTACAAATCCTTACTTTACTATTTCTTGTGCATTCTAATGAATTCTAGTTACCTAGAAATGTCTTACCAGTTTGTGTCTACATAACAGATAAGCTCACCTGTCAGAGAAGGATCTGATTGACATAAAATGTTGCTTATTTGGCTGAATTTCTTTTTGTTTGTGGGTGGGGGAGGAGTAAGGGAGAAAAATGATGGTTCTTGATTTTTATATCATCAGAGACAAATAAGGAGCTTTGTGGCAGCTGCACATGTGGAATAGTGTTAAGGTACCACACTTCATTACATGTTTGGCAAGAAACTCTTACACAGTGTAACATAAACCTGAGAAATTTGCAAGATCTTGTGCACTGCTTTAACAGCTTTTCTTTTTCAGGTATATTTTAGATAATCCACGTGTGGTTAAAGGGCGATCGGTTCTGGATCTTGGAAGTGGATGTGGAGCAACAGCAATAGCTGCTGTGATGAGTGGTGCATCCCAAGTCCTTGCCAATGACATTGACCCTAGTAAGGCCTTTTTTTAAAATCTCTGTGTAAAGATACTTACTAATTTTTAATGCACCTTTAACCTAGACTTATCTTCACTCCATTTGGGAGAAAATCAAGTTCCAAACAGAATCCTAAGAATGCTAAAAAGAGGAATGGATTTTGCCAGTATTGGAAACTGGGTTGTACCAGCCTCTCTTGGCCTAGGTGTATTTCCATAGCTCCTCAGAACAAACAGCAGAGTTTCTGTCAGGTGTTGTCTATACACCATCACAGCTGGTTTGGATGAGAACTCCAAGCACAAGCAGCAAGTTGGCTTCTCTGTATGACCATAGCATTTTCCTGTACTTTCTTGTACAGCAGGGCCTAGATTTTGCCTTTTTCGTCTAGACTTTGTCTTTCCATAATTGACTTATGAATACAGTTTATTCATAGCTTAATTACTCATTAATTAGTTAGGAAGTATATACATAGATTAAGGTAGTTATTATATTCTACTTCAATTCTGTGATTGGTTTCCATTGGTATCCATTCTAGGAATAGTTCTTCCCTGTGTCTTGGTGTAATAAGGATAAAATTTCATCACTTCATGCTAGATTTTGACTCATAATGAAAACTGTGGAAGCCCCCTAGATAGGATGCACAAAAATATTTGAGAGATAAAATTGAAAGATGTGTCACAGAAATATGTAAGGGGGCTGAATGGCAGAATCCTGAAATGTAACTTTAACTTTCCTTTTGACTTTTCTTCAGTTGCAGGAATGGCAATGATCTTGAACTGTGAACTGAACCACCTGAATCCCTTCCCCATCACCATTAAGAACATCATTAATTCAGAGGCTGGCAACTGGGACGTCATAGTTCTAGGAGATATGTTTTATGATGAGCAGCTTGCTGATGGGCTGCATCACTGGCTGCAGAAGTGCATCAGGATACACCAGACTGAAGTGCTGATTGGTGACCCTGGCAGGCATCAGTTTTTAAGTCACAGCATTCACAGTCAGCTGCACAAAGTTATCGAATATTCACTTCCTGAGTACACGAGACAAGAAAACTATGGGCTAACATCGAGTATCGTCTGGAGTTACCAGCCCTCAAACAGCTTAGAAGACTCTTGAAACTGGCTTTCTATGGGATTTTGTCTCACTTGGTTGGCTTTCTGCAGGTCTATAAAATGAAAATGGGAATTAAACAGGGAACATTATCTAGTAATGTGAAGCAGATTACTGTACCTTCACTGGACTGATTTCAGTCATACTCACAGAGGCTTTTGCTCAATTTGAGGTAAAAGCTACATGCAAACTGTGTTCAAAGGGGCCTGCAACTGAAGTGCAGAGCTACAGACAACTTACATGTAAGAGTTTGCATGCTTGATGTTTCTCATGTATATTTGTGTCTTGCTGACATTACTGTGAAATGTTTTGGATGTCCAGCATACTGCTGTGGGGACAGGGCTGTGGCTGAAGGACTACTGCACTGCTTCCACAGACTTTTGCAGCTTCTTTACAGAGAAAATTATTGCTGTCCTTCATCAAATTCTCCACTGTATTAGCTCATAATATGCTCAACTTAAAGTGCCTTGCTCTTTTTCTGGGTATCTCTGAATGTCAAAGTAACTAATTGGAATCTCCCCCTTTTCCTCTATAATAAACATTTCCTCTTCCTTGAAACTGCCAGAGTGATTATGTAGGAGTTGCACCCAAATCCAAACTCTGCTTCTTGACTGCCATTCGGTGTAAAAGCTTTAATAAATGTAAAGTGATTAAATAGTACCAGCTATGGGGTAACTTTATCCCCTCAAGAGTGGGGTCAAATGATCCACATTCCCTACATTACCCTTTGCAAGGTAAACCAGGCAATCTGTCATCTTGGGAAGCTGCTGAGGGATGAAGAAATCTTTACTTCTGTGACAAACAGAGGGTAACTAAATAAAAACAGGGAATAAAAGTCTGATATAATTATTTTGCTCTTCTCTTGAGGAGATGCTGGACAAACTCCAGAATCATTCTCACTTTTCTCTGCCAACTAAGAATCTGTTTTATCTGCTAAACACGGTAAAAAAAAAAAAAATCTGACCATCAGGTAAAATGCTGTAACTGTAGCCCTTTGAAGAAGAAACCAATGCTTTCAGAGCAGTCTTACAGGAACTGTTAACTTTAGCAGTCAATTATTGAACAAGCAGTGATGGGGAACTAATAACTGCACCATAGAACACAATTCCCCAAAAATGATCCCCATACCAGGTGCTATGGTAGAAGCTTACAAATGTGAAAAGGTGTGTGGTACTCACTCAGAAAACCATGGTATGCATGAAGTAGGAGGGTTAGGAGCGCAGTCAGATGTACATGGTTCTATAATCCAACAAGTTTTCAGAACTATCCAAACAGCCAACTTCCAAACTTTAATCTTCATAACAACATGTGAATATTCTGCAAGGCTCACAACAATAACAATGTCCAAACAATACAGAATAGGAAGTGGTAAGCACATACATGAAGTTCTTCTCCCCACTTCACCCAGTGCTTGTACACATTCGTTGAAAATTACTGTGATTTAACCCGAACCAAAAAACATTCCAGTAGAGTTATGCAAGTACTAAACATAGAAGGGCACACTCCAGCTCTAATGGTGAAGGATTTAAAGTAACTTACATTAAACTTGCAAACCTAAAAATACAGCGTTCCCTCGTTGCAGTGTTGTACAGCTCTTTAAGCACCAGGTGAGGATGTACCACTACGTTACACATCGAGAAGAGGCTGTAGGGGAAGATGGCAGATCTGCAGGCACGCTTAAGGACACGGTATAAGCTGCATTTGCCTTCAACATGACAAATCCAAGGTTATATTAGCAAGGAGAAAAAGGACAACTTTGCCACCGAGGTTAGCAGTAGCATTGTTTCACAGGGCTGCCTAATCAGCTATACAATTCTATATCAAAAATAGTGCAACACAGATTTATTGTCCAAGTGTTCAAAGGAACGATGGGCCCTGATTGATCCCAGGGATTCCACAGGCCATAACAATAAACTACTCTTTAGCCAAAAAAGAGGAAATAAAACCTGGTAGATTAGGTTATTAGGTCTCTATCTGGTGCAAGGATTTGCTGCAGTGACAGCTGTCAGATGCTTGTGGCTATTGTAGCAAAATCAACTCGTTCTTGCACCAATGGTTTGTACTGGTGCAGTTACACCCACAGGGATCACAGGAGCACGTTCATCACTGGGCTGAGCCATGCAACAAGAGTAAGGGATTTAGGCACTGGTCTTGGAAAAATATGCTTTTACTTACACCTGAACAACTTTTCTAAATAGACTTGCACTTTCATAAACCATATCATCAACAGAAGAACAAAGATTATTGTCAGACATCATAATATCCTTTAATATTGGCAACAAAAAATACCTTCCATGCAATTAGACCTGAACTTTAAATAGATTAATATAAGACTGCTTTATTTCTGCAACACTTTTGTGTGGCTATGACAAGAGTTAAATGGTAAACTAAACATATTCCTTATGGTTATCTAAACTCTTTAGGTTTCCAAATGTCATCAAATCCATGTTAGACCACCCTAGCTAAACCCTTCTACTTCCAGATCCAGAGGATGAACCCAGTGTGCTCCATGGCCTTACAAAGATAAAATGGCTGGCATTAAGGAGCTTAATGCAGAAATCATAGAATTCTCACTAGAGGTTATGCTGGTTCAAGAAAGCCAAGGATCATGACTTATAATTGTGATGCGAGCACTGCTCCATCATGTAATAAACTCATTCTACAATTCAAAAATTATTTTTTAATATGACTATAATTGAACAATAAATTTATTGGTATTTTCAGCTTCTGGGGGCCACTGGATATATAATGAACTGCATACAGCAAAACACACACTCTGCCATCCTGAGATTTATGTGCTCAGACACTACATTTGGTCCTATTTCACTCACAGATATGCTTATGAGTACCAGTGTTTTGTTCCCTAAAAGGATTTTCATGTAGATATACAAGCAAAAGCCAGAGAAAATTAATATTTGCCCATATATAAAATCCTTTTCTTGGTCACAAGTACTACTCTGAAATTTGTAAAGTCACCATAACAATTCCAAAGCAAGTTTATGTTTACACATTCACAGGCTGTAGTTTTGGATGTGTAAAAATCCAGCAAGTATTTGATGGTAAACAAGAACAGTAATCTGCAGCAACAGTAACATCAGAAGAAAGGTACCTACATTTTTTATTCCAGACCTAGCAAAAGTACACGGTGAAAGGAGATTCTTTGTTGCTACTGAAAGTACATTCGTATTGCTGTTAATGCCACCTCCCTTCACCAGTTCTGCCTGTTGATTTTTGTTAGCTTAAACTCCCAACTTTACAGACACTTCTGTGTGTCAGTGTTTGGGCTCAGTACTTTTAGTTGCAAGTACCATCCCAGAATACAAACTCCGAACAGAGACTTACCTAAACTGGGTTTGTACATGTAGCTAAATTGCTAAATGACACTAAGTAGCAGCCAAATCCAGCGCTTCGGGAAGCCTGAGCAATATATTCCATGTAATATTAATTATAGTTTAACTTTCCTCTTAATGAAGTATGATCAATGCAAAGACGGACAGGGCTCCAAGGAGAGACAATGGGGAAGCCCAGGCTCACAGGCAAAGACTGGAATGGCAACGGAGACCTCCAGTGGGAAGCAGGAGGGATGCAACCTGGTGGTACAGAAGCCACCAGCTAGTTCTCCAAGGTGCTTGTCTGCTGAAGGAGCTCTCCCACCTGTAAACTTGACACTCACATGTACAGGATAAATACTCAGTAAACAGTCCATGTTAGTTGCTTGATTTTGTTTGATATGATGAGTTGCTCTAAAGCATCTCGGGAACGATCTGGAAAAGAACAAAGGAATTTCTTGTTATTCATTCAGAATATAGAGGTGATGTTTGGAATTAGGTACACAACGCAGTAAAGGAATTATACCTCTGCATTTATGCTTCTCTTGCTATCACAGTATCACACTTCAGATACATCTGTAGTAATCCAAACCCTCTTGGTTCTTTCTCCAATCACCTAACTGTAAAGCATCACCAACCAACAGAAGCTAAAACGCCCACAGGCTGTCCCTACTCCATTCCACTGTTTCTTGAATGGATGCTGTTCCACATTTTTGGAATAGAGTAGGGGTTTAAGATGCTAACATTTTCTGAAGTCTTTGGGTCTTCATCAGCATGCTGAAGGGGAAAAAAATCCAATTTCCATACAAAAAAAAAAAATCCCCTCTGAAGGCTGCCATATCCCAAAGCAAAACTCTCACCTTGCTTTGAAAATCAGTGTACAATGATTATTTTATCCAGTAAATTACTATTTGTTTGGGATTTCTTATGGAGTACAGTGTGCTTTTCCGGAAAGCAAGAAGGTATGATAAGCAAGTGTAACAATCACACACTCCCTGTGTGATTGGACCTACCTGTTATCAGTGGGCATCCGTGGAACAGAAAAATGTGTATCTTGGGACAACAAGTAAGGACGGCTTCTACGGCGACATCCGTCAGATTCACACAGCGCTCCATGTGGATCTCCTGTAAGGAGAACAGGAATGACAGCAGCCTGTCAGAGCACACAGAATTTTAGAGGCAAAGCTTTCCTTTGCCCAACCAGTTTCAGAGGTCCCCAACCAGAAGGAGTTATGACCTCTGTGTATTGACCTCATATGTGGTCCTGTACAGACCGGGAAAATACCCTAAGGAAAAATAAGACAGCTTTTTTGTAAAGAGTCTAAACTAAAAACACAAAGCCAAGTTTTTCCAACACACACATACCATTCAAGACATCTGAGAAAACTCTTTAGTGAGATTTCATGGTGTTTGAGTCCCATTACTTTTGCCTATGACATTCTCCATTGGTTGGCCAGGAGAACAGAACCCAAACTAAATGCTGGTGTTTCCCAAAATAGGAAAGATTTATGAGCCTCTGCTGAAGTTCCTGGTATTTCTATTTATCTACATGGTTCCTAAAAGAAATCAAAGAACTTCTTCAAGATGAGACTAAACCCTGCTCTTTTCTTCATTTCTCTGCAGCTGTACAACTACTACCTCTTGTACATGGTAGGAAATGATGAAAAACAGAATAAATAAACAGATTATTACCAACTTTTTTCCCCTCCTCTAGATTGTCTTACCTATCAATAAATATAACATACAAGAAAAAATGCAGAAAGAAGACCATCAAATCTAGTGAAATTAGGATTTGGTAAAATATACTTTGGAGATCCTAGGGTAAAAATAAAAAAAATATTCTCTTACTGGAAAGTCTTTCCAATTTCTAAACTCCAAGGATCTTGAAAGAGGACAGAAATGAAAGTCAGTAAAAACCCTCCCTCAGAAGTAATGCTGCTGATAATAATAATAATTATAATTTTAAAATGCAGGTATTTTCTTTTGTTCATCCCTTTGTTAAGTCAGTTACCTTTAAATTCTTTGAACAAGTTCCACTCACTAGTGCTACAACGCCATCATCTGTTACCTGGAGAAAAAACCACAACGGATTAAAGCTCAATTTTTTCAAACACAGCTATTTGGATGCAAAAATCATATTAATTTATTCACTCCCTGTAGTCAATGAATACTCTTAACACTACAGTATTTTCTTCCCAACTAAACCTGTAGAGAAAATTATCCAAGGAGGGGTTTTTTCATTCTATTAAACACTGTTTCATTTTCCTGCCATGTGATCCAACCTGGCTTTCTGCAAGGATGTTTCCAACTGTGTAACTGCTATTTCTGCAGCTTCCTTGCCTCATTTAACAGTGGGTACACTAACATGGTCAGAGCACAGCACTTTTAATTTATAGATTTAAAAAGCATTTCTGCTCTACCTAGACCAATTTAGGCTGGGGAAAAAAGGAATCGAAGCAGAAAAGTAAAAAAAAAATGTGTAAACAAGTAGTTACTCAAGAAGCTTTTACCTCGTTTAAAATACACACAGGGAAACAGCCATTCTCCATAAAGAAAGAGAGGCAAGGAAATAAAAAAGCAATGAAGTAAGTCTGGAGAAATAAGAGTTAAATGGTAATAAATAAAAATTACCAAATTAAATCTTAAGACTCTTTTGATACCCTACTTCTGGAAAAATCAAAAGAAGAATAGCATCTAAAATAAGAACCTCCTACATGTTTTCCAGAACTGACATTTCATTGTGAATGCTCAGTACCGGACTCACATCCAACATAATTACTCACCATCAGCGTCAATTGAACGCTGCACTTACTGCAAAAAACCTTTCCCTCGCTTCATTATCTCACTGTAATTATGAAATATGTTACAGCATTGCTTTTGCAGCTCATTTCCCCCTTCTCATGCTAAATACTGTTGTTAAATCCTCTTCCCTGCCATTTCTGACATTTAAAATGTCATTCTTTCAGTGTTGACTTTGTAACAAAACTCTGACAAGCCATTCAGAAAGCAGAGTCACTCTTAAACTATCATTTAATTATGGAGTGTTTACTTCTACTAGGGGCTCGGATTGTTTGACATCCTACATTACTACCCACATCAGTTTGTCCTAACTGAAAGCAGGCACTAATCTGTCCAAGATTCTACTTTCTTTAAATGGAATATTTTGGATTACTTTACAACTTAAAGAAAATGATTGCACTAAATGAAGATACTGGAAAAAAACCCCCTAGGGAGATTCTAACAAAAGTTTATCTTTGCTTCACCATACATGCTGTAATACCAAAAGGTGTATTTTTCCAATTACCAATTAGCAAAAGACACCTTTCCTTTTCATTAAGGGGGAGAAATTAGAAGTGAACTCTGGTCCTAAATCTTGTCAAGAGTAAAGCTAAAAAGATCCCCTTTGAACTTCATCATGACAATCTTCAAAAAGAAACAAACAAAGGTCAATTGGCCAGTTGCCACTGTAGCTACCTGAGTAGAGGAGAAGTCCACACTGTGAAGAAATTTGCAGTTTTCTCCGAGTGCCTGCAGAGATGCATCCATGATGCCTGAGCAGCTGCCCAAGTTCACTATTTGCAGGAATTGGCAGTTGAGTGCAAGAGCCAGAACTCCACTGTCAGTTATATCACAGCACCTTTTGAAAGACGCTTCGCACAGGTAAGGACAGGATAAAGCCAGGGCTATGACTCCTGCCAAAGAAACAACACTTGAAAGAGTTATTCATTCTTTAACGTAACCACCGTGTCCAAAGGCCCTGGAACAAGTTTTGAGGAAGGAATAATTAAGATAAAATGGAAAACGTGTTCAGCATAGCAAGGTTTTACCAGAAATCTAGCAGGAGAGAAACTTGATAGCTCTCTCCTAAGATAATTAGTGCTCGCTCTAGGCCTGTAATTTACACCACTGAAGAGACTTTTAATTAGTATTGGGGTAGCACTGGGGATTTTTTTTAAGCAATATTTACCCTAGATATTTTCTTTGCAATTTATTCCAATCTAACAAGAAAAATAACCCAGAAATAAGATGCCAGTTATCTGTGCACAGATAACACACCTTCTGAAGTGATTCCAAATCTGTTCTCCTTGCAAGAATTTAAGTTGATTTTCTTCAGCTGCTTGCAGTTATAAAGCTGCAACAATGCATTATCTGAAATATCACAGTCTCGGAGGTCCAGAGACTCCACAGCAGGGTGCAATACCTGTAATGGAAACCCACCATTTCAGTCAAACTCTGCTATGCCATCAAACATGTGCACTTTTATATAAAATACCTGCAATATTAGACATCCCATAGAACTTCACAATAGAGGGTGGGGTTACCAGTCCTAGGAACTAACAAAAGTTAGAAAAGAAAGAAAATATGGCCTGTTTGTGCAACAGCTCAGCTCCTACAGCATGAACTGTTTCTGTGACATACAGAGCAGGAACACATTAATACTGCTCCTTAAACAATGGAAATACAGTCTTGGTGGTTCACTTGCTACCAGTAGTGCTTCTACCAGCACAGACAGGTTTACCCAGGACAGTACCCTCACACTTGCCAGCACAACTTTGAGAGCACAAATCTGCAGTGCAAAAAAAAAAAACAACTGACTGTGATCAAAACTCAAACCTGCATAACAGATAAGAGTGATATTTGAAAGATTATTTTCCCCCAGAGTGTTTTTCTCACCCACAGACACACTCTTTTGCTCATAAACAAGCTCTCTCATTACCATACCATGAGGAGGTACCAAATCCTCATCAAACGGGATCTTTCACTCCCACAAGACCTAGACTGGAATTTTTGTGAAATCTTTCCCAAGAGAACATTTATGAAAGTTAGACCCAAAGCAGTGGCAGGCCTCAGATTTTAGTAACAATAGCCATATACTCCCTTCAGCTTGTCACTCCCTTCCTTAACTCCCAAGGATAGAAACATAAATTTCCATAAACTGGCAAAGATAACAGCACAGCTGACGGGCTTGTTAAAGGCCTATTCCTCCACTTGCTCACTCTAACAAGGTACCACAAAGGTACTACAAGGAAAACTGGCTGTTTTGTAAATATGTAACATTTTTGGATAGACAAAGGGTTGTCTGGGCACACAAAAAAAGACATTTAAAAGTACAGGCTTATATCCTGTGGACACATGCTGAATGGCTTTATAAAACTTTATGGCAAAAGGGATTTAGAAGAAGGAGTTTGGCATGCATGTGGATGGCTGTTCCAAGCAAAAAGCAGAGTAAGGGGGGGAAAAGATGCATGGCAACACAAATTTGGACAAGAGTAGGGAGGTAAGAGATTAAATAGAAGTTTATACAAAAGTTCAGATTAAAAGAATTTCAACTGAAAGTTAACTTTAAGCAAAATCCTTCAAAAAACCCTGAAAAACAGAAAAAAGACATGAAGGACATGTACAAAACAGATGGGAAACTGCTAGCAAAGAAAGCTAAGGTATAATATGCCCAAGGAAAGTGATGACAACTAAGGATAGAATTGCAGGAAATTGCAGGAACAGAGAAAGGAAAAACATGTGAAAAAAGAACCAGAGCAGAATTTCCCAGTGTCACATGGAAAATAGGCTCCAAGAGAAGGCACTGATCAACTGCTGAATGAAGACCAATATAGATCAGACTTCAGAAAGAGACAGCAGAAACGTCTGTAAATTAAGGTCTCTAGTTTATTTCCAGACTAAAAATATCCTAACGGATTTTGTGCATTTATACACACACAATCACTTTAATTATATAATCTCTTAGGATGTTTTGAAATCATTCCTTACTGAAAAGACATCTTAAACCAGATTTCGCCCAGTCAAATTTTCCAAAATAAGATAAATTCATAGGACTTTGATTTTTACTCAAAGACTTACTTTGTGTAAGCACAAAATCATTTTATCTAAAGCTAAATTGTTTTGTTTGTAAGTTTTCCACAGTGCTTCTGCTCTAGTCTTGGCTTCACTATTTCTCTCTGACTCTGAGAAACTGATAATATTTGTCTGTTCTGAGTTACAGGTCAAAGCAGGAATGCACAAGGAGTCATTCATTTTCTATTTCACCAAGGCCAACCTTTAGCTTCCCTGAATTCTCACGCCTCCCTTGGAGGCTGAACAAGATAACAGTGAACAGATACCAAAACAGATGTGCCTCTGAATTCACAGCTGAAGAAAAGTCATTAACTGGTGTCATATTGAAACACAGACACACAACGGTAAGCAAAAGGGATGGGAGAAATTGAACTATCAATTTCTAGCTCTGGCATCATTATATTTCAAGGAGCCAAAATTTAAATAAATTATATGGAGATTGTGTGCTTAATGGCAACAGAATTCTACCAACAGAATTCTACCAAGTTGCTGAAATCCTTTATGTAATATATATATATAAAATAAATTATGCATGAGCTTCTTGAAACACACTACATTCAGGAACAGATGGGTGTGCAAGAGAGGCTACTTTCCCCTCCTGAAACAGACAGTATAGTTTTGAATGGGTTCTTACCTCACTGATATTTGCATCAGTTATCTGCCCTTGCCTACTCATTAATTTAATCAGTTTATCCTTTATATTGGGTGGCAACAACTTAATATCTGCCGAATATCTGGAAAGGTTCTTTGTCAAACACTGAAGGCATCTGAAATAAAGCAAAGTTAAGAGTACAGTCAAAAAGAGGCATTATGTGTTAGAACTGGAACAATCAAGCCATAAAATGTCATCTTCTGCATGCAGCTATGGTCCCCTCAGACCTTATCAGTTCTAGCTGTTCCCAGCTACCACTGATTCAGCTGTTGCCCTTTGGGGTCAATCGGCTGATCCTTCTGTGAAAGTGTTCCCCGAGCAACTGAAGGCAAAATTAGCCCCTCAACCACTTTTTTCTGTGCCTTCCTCATGCTGTCTCTGGAATTCTCAGCTGCAGTGTGAGCTGTTCAGCATCTGATCTGATTGAAAATTCCCTTGACTAAAACTCGGAGGACACAGAAACAACACTGCCAGGACAAGTGGCTGAGTGCAGGGGTCAGCAGCAGCCTGGAGTTATGCCAAATTAAATTCAGCATATAACCACAGCTCTGGAGTCCCTACAGGCAACTGGTTCTGCAACAAAACCTTGTCTGGCATCAGAATGCCACCAAACTGCAGGAAATTAAACTATCACACCAATTAAAAACTTTAGAGAGGTCAAAATATTAATGCTTTACAATCTGAAGGGTAGCACAGACTTAAGCCAGGAAAGAAGCAAGATTTCCAGCGTGGAAGTACATTAAAAAACACCCAGTGAAGTTCACACAGTGTAGGAAGAGCACCTCTAGCAGGTCACTGCAGAAGACACTATGGAGCAGACTGATTTCAAGCAGAATCTGGGCAGTTAAACCCAGGCCTTGCCTGCAGAGACCCTTATAAACCTCAGCACACACCATGATCGCCTTTAACTCATTCCTGCAGAGAAGATGTGCAAGAATTCCACGCCTTCACAGAACCTCAGTGACTGCTGGATGAACTTGGCTGCCTGACCAACACAGAAACCCGTACCAAGCTCTGTCTCAGCATATACAGGTTACATCATCCACATTCTTTTGTTGTGAGATTAAACAGCTTATCTATATCCAACATTCCCTTACTTGACTGCAAAAATAAGGAATAGTTTACCTCTAAAAAGAAAAATCTTATCAAAGATAATAAACACACCATTTATTATCATCTCTAAAGACCACAGATGTGAACCTCCCCACAGGCAGGATCTGTGCAACACGGTGAACAGAAAGCAGGGGCCTGTCTCCCTAATGCAGCCGTGCTTCAAAAGGGGCCTCAAAACCTAGACCAACCACTTAGTTCAAATTTGCGGAAAATACTCCAAACCCAGTGCAGATACATGGAAATCAAAGTGAGCTATGCCAAGTCTTCTAGTTACATTGAACCATCTCTTACCATGGCCTATTAAATCTAGCTTGAATCGTTATTAAGATAAATCACATTCTTTTCAAAAAGCTGGTTGATAGTCTCATAGTGCATTACTGATCTGCAGTTTAAACAATTAATCATTTAAATTATAAAGGTTTTCACAGTAATTCTACTTTATGGGAAACTATAAAACACTTATTGGCTACACCATGGCAACTATAATCTTATCTTCAGTGCTTTAAGGTAGGAATAACAATCTAAGACTAAGTGTACTCTTTGCTAGCTATTTTTCTTTTATCTTTCAAATGAAGTATTTTATTCCTGTGCTGTTTCTAACTTCCTCCGGAACACAAAGGAATTTGACATTGACAGACAACGAAGAAAATAGAAATTTTCAGTTGCCCTTGAAGTTGCAAGATAGAGCTTAAAGACTAACTAGCAAATTAGCTAAAAGAATAAAAAAGTAGACACGCAGGATGCTAAATGTAACTGGAACCAGCGGACAAACAGATAATGAAGAATAGAGTGGCTTTTGTGCCAAAGCTATGTAACCAGAAGCAAAGAGTGCATGCCCTAAGAGAAGTTCAAGGCAAAGTCGTCTTTTGCAACATTGGGGACACTTGGTGACCACCAGAGACCCCTTCAGACGACCCTTTAGGACCACAAAAGGACTTCCAGTAGGAGGTGGATGCATGCAAATTAGTTCTAGGAAAGTGATGTTTATGTACGAGCCCGGAGGTACACTTTAAAGAAAATATATGTGCATGACGGAATAAACACCTTGTTTTAAAGTGTCACGACATAAGTGTCACGACATACCCGCTTAGAGGAAAAATCCTCCAGATGTGTCCAGCTATGCAATAAAGAATGCCTGCTTTTTAATACTTCAAACTGTGTTAGAAAATTTGTTCTCTAGCCGATTTCGGTATCAACGTGAAGAAAAACTCAAAGCAAAACACCATTCACTGGATTCTCTGGGGCCGGGTGAAGCCAGGGCTCCTCAGCCGTCCCTCCACATCCGGATCTGTCAAGGATCATCCTGTTACCTCCCCGCCAAACCTCGTCACCCCTGACACTCCTGTCATTCCCTGTCACTGCTGTCATTCCCTGTCACCTGCCCTGTAACTCCTCCCAAACGGGCACCTCTGACAAACCCTGCCACCTCTCCTGCAGCTCCCGAACGCTGCCGAGCCCTGCCAGCACCCACACTGGCTGCGCCCGCTCCAGCACCGCCGCCAAAGGCCTGCCGAGCCCTGTCCCCCTCCCTGTCCCCCGGCCCAGCGCCTCTCGCAGGGCGGGCAGGCGGGAGCGTGTCGGGGCGGCACTCACAGGTCCAGGAGGAGCCGGACTTCCTCGCCGGCGCCGTCCCAGCTCATGGCGGGGAGCGGGGAATGCGGCGGGGCCCGAGGAACACGGCGGGGAGCGGGGAATGTGGGGATGCCGGCCCAGCTCGGCGGTCGGTGCCGAGATGGCGGCGGCGCCCGGGGATGACGGGAGATGTAGTCCCGCTCCCGGCCTGCCTTGGAGCGCCTCAGGGGTGCCTGGAATGCTGAAACACCCCACAGCCGCCAAAACGGGGCTGCCACTCCCCATTTCCAGAGCTTCATAGTGAGGAGAAAGTGTCCTGCCAAGCCTGGAAGAAGTACAGGGGAGGCTGGGAACCTTCAGGCAAGGGGCACGATGGTTTTAAGGAGCCCTTTCCCTCCTCGCTGCCGTCGGTGGAGTCATTCCACAGCACCGGGTTTCCTATTACATCCATCCATCCATCTGCAGCAATAAGAGCCTGCTGTCTGCCGGGTCTTTCGTCCTGCAATTAATTTTATCTTTGTTTTTGTTTCTTTTTACATTTCTGCCTAGATGGCGTGATATAAACTGAGACCACACAGTCCTTAGAAGTTAGCAGCATTATTAACAAATAAACACGGCATCATCCTCTTCAGACCCAAGACCTGCCGCCTACCCCTACTAAAAAGACCAAGTGATTGACTGACAAAAGGAAACGTCTGTTCTCACAAAATTAACTGAAGGATCCATATCTATGAGAAACACAGGTTGTTGCTAATGCCTGATAACTTTGTGAAGTCAGCAGCTGAAACATCTGGATTAACAAATAAACCACAAGGATGCTGATGCATGATGATGCTGCAAGGCCTATAAAATATACTTTGTGATTGGATAATTAGAAATATGCATTAGTAGGCAATTGGATGATTCAAATCATACCCTCACGGTGAAAGCTATAAAACCCTCTAAAGAAAAATTGCTTGTATGTGTCCAGTTTGGCTGGGACACCTCATGCACATAATTAAATATTTATTCTTGCAATGCTATTCAGTCATCATGAGCCACTTATTGAAACAATAAAGGTCAATAGACAAACAATTTTTGTCTGTTAAAAACACGTTTATTAAGCCAGCTGAGAGAAAGCATTAGAGCCTGTGCTCTACAAAATGCCTCACTGTTCCATATAGATTCCAGTGGGTTTATACAGCATTTTTACTACATTCCCTTCTTTCCTTTTTTGGTTAGTATTCGTTAAGAAAGTGGTTAGGTATACGTTGCATCAAGCTACTATATTTTTAACCTATTGTTGATGCAAAAGCAGCCAGTTTTCCTTATCTCTTCCCTGCACAGGGGTATAGGTATACATTACATCCAGCTGCTTGTCTTCCTGTTTTACCAGCTTTGCTTACTAAATTTCCTTCCCATTGTTAGCTCTTCTGTTACACTGAATTTAAAGTCTTTATTTTGTTAAGTTATAGTCATGTCAATACTTTAATTCACATGTGTGAATTACAAGCTCCTGGTTTCATTGGCAGGCCTCCCTGGAGATCCCTTTCCTGGGGTCAGGAGACTTGATAAAGCTGTGGCAAACTGTGTGGTACTGACATATTCTGTGTGCCTGAGTGACAAACCTGAACAGCACACAGGCCTGGCTGACAAACGACCAATTCTTTTCCTGTTTTTCACAAGATTCAGTTCACCACTTTCTCCGTCAATGAGTCTGGAAGTGGGTAGTCCTGTGCTGAGGGTAGGTTCCTCAGCTTCTCAGCTGGAAGTCATTAAATAATTACTAGCCCAGTAACTTTAACTAACCTCAGGAGCTGCTTCTGAAGCAGCTCATGACCTGCCAAACTTCGCACACCTATGCTGTATCTGAAACTCGCATCAGGTTAATCCCAAGGAACAGACACAAGCTGCTTTTACACTGGTTTGACTACAGGCAGCTGCAGGAAGGATGTCAGCCACATCAGCCTGAACATGGTGAGAAACTACTGATAAAGCACCAGGCTGTAAAGAGTGACTCAGGAAATGCTGGAACGTAGGCTCTCTGCAAAGAGTGAGGCCTCAGCTTGTACCGGTATGTGTGGTTATCCCTCCACAGGTGCAGAACAGCACTTGCCTTGGCTGAGCTCCATTAGGTTCCTATCTGCCGATTTCTCCAACCTGCCAGTTGTCCCTGTTCAGAGGGACATCATCGTGTTGCCAGGTGAAAAATCATCTGCACCTGGTGGGCTAACACGATGCTTATTCTTCAAAAGCCACTGGCTTAAGGAACTGCACAATTTCCACTCTGCAAGAAGAAGAACTGGAAAGCAACCAGGCCATGTGTCAGCTTCTACCATTTCACCAGGCAGCCAGGTATCACTTTGGGGTCAACCACCAGAGACCACCTGAGAGACCCCCAGGACAGAAGAATATGTGCATAAAGGGGAGGGAAAATATGCTAATGGTTTCAGGGAAATTATTATCATATGTATTAATATTCTGGGAAAATCAATGAATATGCATGTAAAATACAGTATATAAACAGGA
Organism: Mohoua ochrocephala; assembly: GCA_013398855.1. Lineage (NCBI taxonomy): Eukaryota > Metazoa > Chordata > Aves > Passeriformes > Acanthizidae > Mohoua > Mohoua ochrocephala. The sequence continues at coordinate 117,411 of VZTA01017770.1, read as the reverse complement.
GCTTTTCTGCATTCACAGAGGAGATATCCCCTTGTGCATCCAGCATTGAATAAAGAATGCCTGCTTCTTAATACTACATTGGTGTTAAGGGTTGTTTTTTTATTTTTACCCTGAACAATCAGGAACATCAATCACTATTCCCAGTTTTGAATCACCTGCAAATTTGTCAGCATGCACTTTGCATGTCACATTGTCAAGGTCCTTAAGGAAGATGTTGAGTGATGTGACCTTAGTGTTGACACAAGGGACTGGTCTCCAGCTTGTCTTTGTGCTGCTGATCCTTTGAGCTCAGAAGCTAAAGCTGTTTCCAATCTACCTCACTGTATAAATATCCAGTCCATACTGGTCTAGGTAGAAACCTGATCTAGTTAAACATGCGCCTGTTCATTGCATGGATGTTGCACTAGGTGACCTTTGAAGACCCCTTTCAACCCAAACTGCCTTATAAAGACTAAAGCAAATAAGGCATTGAGAACCTCGGTCTTTCTATGTCTGCTTTGTAGTGTGAAGTTCTGGTTCTGTCGGATCTCAAAAGTAAAAAAAACCACAAGATGCTTAAAAGAAAAAGGTGTTTTTAAAAGTTAGTCTTGCATGTCTCTCACAGTGCTGGGAAACAGGCAATGCTGCAGACCAGGGCCGTCCTCTCTGGTGGAGCCACTGCTGCACAGAGTTCTGTGGTGAGGTTCAATAGCCTCATTGTTCCTCACATCTTTACAGTATTCTTCCAAGTAAAACAAATCCATCCATCTCTTACCGTACAATACTGAATGTTCTAGAGGGTACACACTGAGGTTTGCTGAAAACATTCCACTTTCACGCATTCCCGTGGGAACAAGCCCTTACAAGGAGTACACACAGACTGCATTGTTAGTGGCAGCACACCTTGTATGCTCAGGTTCAGCAATCCCTTGTGCTAACATATGCTTCTCTGTGACCAAAACCTACCATTGAATTCTGCCTAAGTTCTGCTTGAAATCACTCTCCTTACAGTCCCTTCCATGGTGGCCCACTGCAGCGTTCTTTTTTACCAGGTCCCAGTCACATTCAGGGGCTGGTACACATTTTCTGTTGGAGAAGCACTTCTTATTGCCTTTCACATCCCTTTACCAGATTGATTTGGTTTTCCTGACTCTCATCCTTGCACAGTTAGACAGTTGCTCTGTTCCTTCTGAGTCACCCGTGCTTATGTCCACCTCTTGCATGCTTCCTTTTCATGCTTGAGTTCAGTCAAGCTCTCCTTGCACATCCATGCAGAGCTTCCTGCCATCCTTGCAGGTTCTCCTGCACGCCAGAATGGGCCATTCGTGAGCTTGTAGAAAGTGAATTCCTTGTGAGATACAAAAAAATCCATCCAATCAAAAACAAAACAGGTCTTCTGGACTTGTTCTCTTTTCAGGACCATACCAAGTACATCCCTGAACATGCTGAAGTCTGGCCTCTTGAAGTCCACGACAGCAGTCTTGGATTTTGTCTTCTTCCCTCCTCTCAAGATCCTGAACTTCATTTCAATGGAGTTCATTTCCAGTAAAAACATTTTTTAGTGTTGAAGGATGCTGAGATCAGCCTGACCAACAATCCTAAATTAAACCCATCACAGGGATGTGAAAGATAGATGTTTCCTGATAAAGACTGGCGTGGACAAGGATGTGAAAGACAGATGTTTACAGAAGGAGAAAAACAAACAAGTGACAAGATCTTATTTAAAAATAAAGCTGGCATGGCAGTGGCTAGCCTAGCAACAACCAATCACTTTGTGCTATGAAGGCATAGTCCTGTCTTCCAGCAGGGAGAACGTGTAGGAATGTATGTGGAGATTCCTCCCTTGAGTGGGGAGGCCCCTCAAGGTTAATCCTTGAGCCTGAGCAAAAAATATTTGCCCCCACGGTCATCAGTATGGGTAACATCAATCTACTTGATAATTATTAAGACAGCTTTGAAACTTAGTTTCAAATTTTAGAAAGCAAGGGAGTCCTTTCTGAACCTTGTGTTTATATGCATGTACTTGGGTGACACCCGAGTTGATGATAAAGTCCCCTCTGTTTGCATAAGCCCTCATCATTTGCTTGATAACCTCATCCATCACATCCTCATTTGATTGTCATCCTCTCTTCCCCATCATTCTTAGTTTAAAGCTCTTCTTACCAGCTTCCCTTATCCTGTTGGCAAGGGAGCTCCCCCACCATAGTCCAGTGTATCCCACCTCTTCCAAGGAAAATTCAGGCCTCAAAGAGCAAACCGTGTTCATAGAAACCAAAACCCCATCGTAGTTGACCAGCGGGGCTGAGAATACACCAGATGGGCTCTTACACCCTTTACCATCACTCCAGAGCTATATGTGTCATATTTGATGCTATCCAGGTCTCTCCAGTAATTAGAGAGCATTTGATGCCCACATGAAAAAGCAGCAGGCATCAATAATCAGAGAGCCAGAGAGGCCTCTGCAGGCTCTCCATAATAAATCAGAGTCCCTGAAAAGCAGCAAAGTTCCCCCAGACACCAGGTCAGCAGACAGGCCTGTTCCCTACAGCAGAGGAGTCAGCATTAAGGGAGCAGCCCTCAGTGCTTCCTTCTGGTTCTCCTGTAGGGCTCAGGCAATTCACTTGGCAGAGCTCCCAGCCTCTTTTCTCCAACCACAGCACTGAGTGTATTTTGTACTTACAAATGTGCAGGCAGAGCATAAGTGTTCCTCCTAGTAGCAGGAATGACAAGCTCCCAGCTTTCACCATCTTGAGAGTTTTTGCATCCCACCCTGATAGACAGACTCACCCTGCCCCTCCTTCAGTACATAACTCCATGGTTTCTTGAAGCTGTAGGGCCTCAGAGAAGATCCGGTCTCTTTCACAACCCCTGATGAGGCATAGTGCACTTACGTCCTCCTGCAGCTCTTCTGCTCAATGAAACATTTCAAAAGATGCGTCTCTCCCTCTGCTCCACACCAGCACCTGCCTTCTGAAGGTCTGTTGGGTTTGAGACCTCCAATATTACAGGGGAAGTTTATCCAAGAGCTGCTGAGGACAACAGCTTGTAGCACACCCTCACCACTGCAGAGGAAGCGTGTGCTGCTATGAGATAAGGCACCAGCCCTTCCCACACCAAATGTCCCAAAATCCTGTATGTTTCAGGCCCAGCTCTTATATAGCCCACAGGCTGAGTGGGGGACCAGACCCTCCCTATTCAATGTCAGCTGGAACAAAACCTCCAGGGGCCTCTTTAATCAAAGAGAACTGACAGAGCTCTTTAGCCCTGCTAGCCTTGCTAGAAGTCAAGGCCTCCTGTAGCTGTCTATTCCCAATAGCATTAGGCAACCTCACGCTTCCCAAAGGCTTCTTAGACGTCCCTCGACAGTGATCCCAGAAGGCCCCAGATCTAGCCCACACACTGCTGCCCTAACTGTTCACTGTCTCTTTTAGCTGTGCTTAACAAGGGAGATTTTTCTGACTATTAAATTTTGCTAGCAACGGTGCTAAATCTTGTTATTGCTCTGTATTAATGTGACCGAGGATTATGTTGGCAAGGAACAAGGTACCAGAGTGCATGTTGGAACAGTAATTTTAAAAACTCGGAACAGCTGGAAAGGTATATTGCAATATCATCATGATCTGATCCGACTGGCAGCCTGCGCTGACATCTGGATACAAAACAAGGAGCTGGGAGGGGGCACAGCTGGGACAGCTGATCCCGACTGACCCAGGGGATATTCCACACCATATGGCGTCATGCTCAACAATAAAACTGGGGGGAGTTGGCCGGGGGATGGTGGCCCACTGCTCAGGACTGGCCTCAAGAGCTGGATACTTGATCCTGTACAAGCATTTGTGGTTTGTTTTCTTTAATGATAGCAAGATAACACTTGCAAACAAAGCATTAAAGAATGCCAGACGGATTCTGCATACCTAGCTGTGAAACAATGGCACACACATAACCAGCTCATTTTGGAACATAAAGATCATGCTGTTTCCAATGGTTGTTATACAATTCTTGTCCAAAAGTTGTGTGACTCAGTGGCTGGCTGATATTCCAACAGGCAGTGCCTTTCTCTCTTACACATCCTTCAAGATACAGTTTTCTAATAACATAGGCAGTGCTTTGCAGATGTGGCATCTTAACAATCTTTGCTCATGATATTTATGTATAACATGCATACCCTTGACTTAGGGTCAGTGAATAGTTTGTGCATGCATTCTTGTCCAAGGTTTAATTTTTTTTAGAGACTATATATATACACACACACACAGCTTTTGCATTATATAGTTACTACTATTTGTTTAATTATGGCACTGTTACTGCCACAGTGATGTATCAGGTTTACTTAAATGTATTTGCTTCCCTTCAGGTTCTGACACCAGATGGACCTATACTGAAGTAAGTAATCATAAATCTTATTTGATTTGCAATTCAGAGCTCTGTTTACTGCTTTAGAAGCCAGGAGGTCACTGAGCTGTATAAAAAAAAAAGAAACATTGTCAGAGTTTAAATAGCAGTAAAACAATTTTATAGTTTCTGCTCTGTCTTGTTTGACAGCTTTTTTTTTTTTTCACTTACACAGTGATGGCTTGGTTCTACAAGCACAAGAGATGATGAGATTCACTCAGTGAGGACTTCATTTTCCATGATTTTGAACCCATGTATTGTGTGGGGTCTTGAAAGCTTTAGCCAGCGCAGCTCAGCTGCAGAACTTCAGAATGACAGCCATAGTGAGGGATCCGTACAGACATCCCTGTGTGGGAGACTGCAGTTCTCAGACATAGTAAATGCATCACAGATACAGGGTGCCTGGAATGCTTCATTGTAAAGGATGAAATCTTTTCATGTCTTGGAATAAGATACACAGATAAGGACATCTGGCTAAATAGCCTCCTAGCAAAGAAGGGACATTTAGACACCCCGAAGTAATTTTCCATTGATTATTTATTTACAACTGGCAGACTTTTATTATACCATAGATTAAATCTTATTCATCTATCATGCTCAGCTTGAAACCTTCAGAATGGCTTCCATTTTCTTATACTACAAATTTTGTGACTGTTAACTATCTATATATTATTTACATAGTGCCTTTTAGCCCCTAGCAAGTATTAAGGAATTTCTAATTTCTCATGGAAGTTCCGTTTTTCTTGGACTACCCCATATGAAACCACCCTGAGTTCTTCAGAGTGATGCAGCAAGTGTAACGTGTTCAGTTATGTTCATTGAGGTCAAGAGGAGTGGTCTCGCTGCATAATTTTGTTTTGAAAATAATATTCGTGATACTTCCATGGATAGTTCATTGCAGTTATCACATGGTATGAAGAGTGAAAAAAAGGTAATCTGAAAATGTCAAGTCCTTTCCAAGAGTGCCTGCTTTTTTATTGCTGCACTATATAATTATACAGATATAGCAACAGACTGCTAGACCAATTTACCAGGGACAATGACAGTTCATGGGCATGTTGAAAGATCCTCCATTTGACATTAACTTAGAGAAGCTAAACACACATGAGAGATTTATTGCTTTGGCTTCCCAACTGAGATTTGTAGTAAGAGTATTGCAATTACTCTGAATGGATTACGAATGCAACATTTGTGTGTGAAAGGAGGAGGAAAAACAATGGAGGAAGGGTTAAAAGAATGCCTTGTGTTGGTCTCTAAGTTGGAAGATGACTGAGAGCAGTAAAACTGGCAAGCACCAGGAACATACTGTTCGAGGGTACAGCGTGTACCTTACCTTGGATGCCAGAAGGTTTCTTTGCCTAGCAGTCACTGACTGCTACTGCCTTCTGGTTCATTAGCCTGTAAGAATTGTAAGATGCTCTTTCCATGCTAACAAGAATAGTATTTTTCTTAGAAAAAGGTCTCTCATGTTCTTAGCCAGTGTAGTTTGTGTCTGATCAGTGGACTCTGTCACTTGAAACTGGACTTGCTGCACAGTAGTAAGAGAGCAGACCTTGTGTCCTGCTTTTGTCCCTTCAAAGGGTGACTGTAAGTCAGTGGTGGTGGCCCGAATCACAGGTAATGAGCAGGTGAGGGGGAGGTAGTTTGTCCAGCACTCATTTCAGAGCTGGAGCTGAGGTGGCATTTGTGTAGGAGACCACAAGCAGTGCTGGGGTACAGTGAATTCTGTAGTGGGTGAAGTAAAACCCGGTTTTGTCTCCAAAAGTGCCTAACCTAAAGAGATAAAGTAATCTAATGAGTTACTTAACCCTGGATTGCTTACTGTTAAGAGTTTCAGGTATGGACAAGTTAGGGCAAGAACAGTTCAGGAAGCCAAAGAGCTGAAGCCGGCCTGGAGAAGCCCAGCAGCACAGAGAAATGTGGCACTGAGATGGATCCTGGGCAGGGCTCGTGAGGGAAGGCTTTGCTGGGGCAGAAGCTGATCAGCCATCCTAAGGCAGCCAGTGGTGTCACTGTGGTGGAATGTTTTAGAGGAGGTGGAGCTGAGTCTCTTGGAGTAGCTTTTCTCTCTTGCTCCTTTTCACTCGTTTTCCCATTGCCACCTGGGAGATGGGCTTCACTTGAACTCCTTTCTGCTCAGCCCAGTGGTCCTACACACATGCTGTATTTTGCATAATCTCCTTATAATGGTCCAGTCAACATTTATCACCCTTGTGCATCTTCTTAACTGATATTTTCCAGCTGTTCTTGTTTCCTTTTATTTTGCAGCTGTTCGACTGGCTCATGCTGTAGCCCTTGCTTAAAATGCTCTGTCTCCCTTAAGCGCTAATGTTAGGTTAATTCACAAAAAATAGCTAGAAGTGCTCAATTGCTTTGTCCTGGTAGGAATAAGTAATTAACTCCATTTCCACGAGCCCGCACTAATTCACAAGCCCACTGGTTGTTTTGTGTCTAGTCAATGACGCTATCTCTGAAAAGATGGTAAAATGACAACTGTAATTATCTCAGTGGTGGTCTGAATTGTAAATGCTTAGATTTACTTTGGACCTCTCTGTTGTGAGTTGATCTCTACAACCACTCACAAATCTTGTGAATTCTGACAAGGAGGGTAGGAAATAGGGCTTTACCACGGAGAGTAATAATGAATTTGACTGTAATTTAAAAGGAGAACAAATTTAAAGCAAAATTGTGTAAATGGGGCAAGCGTGAGAAGGGATATCATGGGAAGATAAATATCTATGAACTATAGGAAATGTGTGGCGTTCAGTGAGGGCTTAGAGCTGGTTGACATTGCTCCTTGCCTCTGTGTGGTGATGAGAATGCTGGGGCTGCAGCGTGATACTGAAATTTGCTAGGGAAGAGGCTTTCTAACACAATTTTGAAGTATTAGAAAGCAGGCGGTTTTTATTGCACCACGCTGGACACCTGGACGATATCTCCCCTAATCTGGTGTGCCATGAAACTTTACAGCACGCTATTTATTCCATCATTATTATGCATATTGATTACAGTGTATTTCCTGGCTAATGCATAAAGGTCACTTTGCCCAGAACTAATTTGCATGCATCTGCCTCTTACTGGAAGTCCTTTAATGGTCCTTAGAGGGTTGTCTGAAGGAGGCTCTGGTGGTCACTGAGTGCCTCCAATGTTGTAGATGATGTTGCCATAAATTTCTCTTAGGGCTGTTGTTTCTCATTTCATGGCTTTGCCGCAAAAGCCACTATATCCCTCATTATCTGCTATCCCTCATTAACTGTTTATCCACCGGTTCCAGCTGCGTTTAGCATCCTGTGTGTCCATTTTTACATTCTGTTATCTACTTCTTTGAAACTCATTGTTCCCTTACTCGGATGAGTTAGGCATCGTTAGATTCCATTCCTTGTTATCAATTGCATGTCACCAGGACTGTGCAAGGGGGGCAGCTCCCCAAAATACTCTTCTCCCTGGCTGCAGGAAGTGGCTTGGGTCATGGGCCCAGCTGGTGGAGATAAGTTCCCAGTACTGAGCAGTAAACAAAGTTTTGTGTGCTCAACTGTGGTCTAGATGTGCTGAGGCACTTCCTGATTTTTCCAGGAGTGTAACAATCTGTCAGTGCTTGTGGCTGTTTATGAAGCTGGTAACTTCAGCTGAACGAGATGCTCCTGCTGCTCAGGTGTTTGTGGATGACAACAGGCAGCAATAAAGAAACTATTTGTGAGGGAAATGTAGATCTACTGCCTGGTTTACAAGCCTCAAACAGAAGCAAGGAAACGCCGCTCACACTGTGTGCAAAATAAACATCTTTTGGGAAAGAACATGGGCTACCGCTAGGAATTGTTCAAGCGGAAGTTAAAGGTGATTGAATATTTGGCACACTGCAAAGGCTCTCGAATTAAAACTTAAAGGGCATACCATGTATATAGGTGAGGGAAGTGGAGAGTAATTGGAGTAATGCAGGTCTTTTAAGAGATGGAGGTGTAGAGCAACAGGAAAAAGTATGTCTAAGAGCAATTTGAGGACTTGATACTGGTTGCAGGTGAGTTATTTTAATGAAAATCTTTGCAACAAGTAATTTTTTTTGCTCTGCTCTTTCTGCTTAGCTTGGAAACTGTCAAAGATGACAAAGCTTGAAAATTCCCATAAATAAAGTTCTGTTCTTTAATTAAACTTAAAATTAACATAAACTGAGCTTTCACCAAACACCCTAGAGTTTACAAGTGATTGCAGGGGAAATGTCTGGCAAATTCTGTTGGCTGACCAAGCAGTATGGATGGGCAAATACTGGCTGCACATGTGAAGGGAAGAAACATGCTATTCAACTTCACTGCTTCTCTGAGGATGGCATCCATCAGGAATTTCTGCACTTGTCTCTGCTCCCCTGTTCTCTGCTTTGCATTTGTTTAGCTTAAGCTGGACACTTTGTCAGCCTGGCTATCTGTGTCCTTGCCCTTCCCCTTTTAAATCCAATTAACTGACATATGTTGTGTAATTGAGAGAAATTCCGTATCAATCATACTTCCAGACTGATTTGTCTCTGTTAAATTGGCACCAAACTTGTAACACTTGCTGCTGAAGAAATAGCATACCAGCAAGGCAGAGAAAGGTGGATGATGCTGCCTGTTCATGCCATACAGAAATGTGTCTTCTGTGCCAGATGTTAATACAAGCATTTCTGGGATATTCTGTTTAAAGCAAAACAAAAGCTTGCAGAAAGAGCCTCACGGAATGTTCGACTAATGGTTGCTGCAGGAAAAGCAGCTGGGACATGGTTGTCAATAATCATGCACTAGGTAGGAGACAACAAAAAAGTGTGTCATGGGAAGAAACCACAGGATACAGATTTGAGGATGAAGGTCAGAGAACATATGCCTTTGGCTGCTTAGACATCTGTGAGATCTGTAAGAACTACCTAACCTATTTTAGCTTAAATAAGGAGAAGCTTCCTGTTAACTGCATAGTTACATAATAGTGAAACTTGGGTTTTTTTCAAGTGTCTTCCTCTTTGGTGGTGGCAGGGGGGGAAGAAGGGGGGAAGAAAGAAAAATAAGGAACTAAATGTATTTTACAAAAACTAACCACAAAAAAACAATGGAAAAAGGCTACTTCTCCTTGAACATAGATTGAGTAAACCTCATTTTAGAAAAGTGTAGTCTTATGACTCTTAACCAGCCACAGACATGCTCACACTTTGCTCTCTCTACTGCCTAGTTTTGTCTTGGGCAAAGCCACATTACCTGTTACAATGCTTTGTGTCTAAAAATTACCAGAAAGATTGTGCTGTTAAGTTACAAGAGCATAAATGTTGAGGAATACACATAGTGCAGGTAGGTCAGTGAGCTCTGTGTGCTGGGAGCCCCAGGCAATGAGAAGTGACCTGTCTCCAACCCTTTGCACAACAAAGGGCACCACGGGGACCTGTGGGACAGCCGGGTAACTGGACACCCAGAGACACACCAGGAGCCCAGGACTCAAAACCCCAGACTATCATGGGCATAGACAGTGAGAGTATAAAGGCCCAGGGATTCTTTTGTTTGGGGCCCCTTCTCGGAGGCACCAGCTCGAGCTGTTACTCAATTGTTGCTGCACCACAGTTAAGTCACTGAAAGGAACCAGACATCTGAGACTCTGCTGTGGGAAACCTGGAGTCGAACCAGTACGGGAAACTTGTCTGGCTGTGTGAGTGGGGTGTGTGTGGGGAGTCAGATGGGGACCTGTGGGGTCACTGGAGCTGCTGCTGCGAAGGGGCCTCCGTCCCAGCAGTGAAAGCCTTTGGTGGTGGGAGTGTGACTGCCAGAGTGGCTCCTGCATGGTCAGACAGGAAACTTTTTGCCAATGATGCACTTGTATATTCTGAGGTTTACCCTGCAGGGATGGGGTAATGTGATGGACGCACCTGACCCCTACCTGTCCTTTGTTTCAGACTCACGAAGAAGAAACAGGCCTCATGTCCTTGGGGTGCACATGCAAGCTGTAAAGCCCCTGTCTCACCTACAGGGGAGTGAAGGCATTTTGAAAATGTGTTTCAAAAGATGGTTTCAAAACCCAAAGGTTCGAGATAACCAAAAGTACAGAACAAGATATCAGAGCTAAACCAAGATATTTGTCTTGTTATTGCTGTTGACTTGCAGCCAACTACTTCACTGTACAAGCACGGACAGCCTGTGCAAAGCTTTGAGCTCCCTTTTTCTGAAGCAGAGGCTGCATGGCAATGATACCTCCCTGAGGTTACTCCTTGAGCTTGAGAGATCCTTTAGCCAGGACAGGTTCTCACAAAGGGATTGAGAACATGCTGAACTCACACTGTGAAGGATTACTGACCTATGTAGCTGCTCAGGGGTTATGATGTGGGTAATTCCATTAGAAGTGAACCATTGACTGAGTCTCAGACCAAGACAGGATCCAGATGTACCGAGGCTCTGGAAAGGAGGAAAGGGGTCTACTCTGCACCTCGTGGCTCAACAAAAGGGTCCTCCTTACTCTTCATACCTCCAGTCCCTGTATGAGCCATTCTAACTCAATTTTTCTTTGTATGTCTCTTCCATGCAGAAATTAATAAAGTGAACTTTGCCACTGAACTTCATCAAAAATCATGGTTCTACCTCAATAAAACGTATTACTGCTTCTCTCTTTTGAATGCGGTGCATCCTTCTTGCATGATAGAATCTTCAAATATTTAACTTAATTTTGGACAGTGGATCTGATTTGCTGGCCAGCTTGTCTCTAAATGGAGGCACTTCACACTTATTATGAGCGCAATAAAAGTTGTAGGTGAAGTCAGACATTTTATTCACCCACTAAAGTAAAATTATTCTCCTGTACTGAAAGGAGTTCTGCAAGATTAATCAATAGAGCTGTAATCACTGAGTTAGTAGAGCAGAGTTTATTGGGGGTTATAATTAGTCCTTTTATTATTCTAAGTTTCTTAATTGCTTTTTAACAGTTATTACATATAGTAACAATGGCTCAAAATGGGGAGTTGCTTTTCAGTCATGATCTGTAGGGCCTGGGTCACCTTGAATCAAACAACTGACACCTTGTAATGTGGGGAAGAACTATCAGTTTTATTGACTGTGTCTGAATTTCACCGTATGAGCACACAGAACTGATTTACTGCCGAGAACCCATCTCCTGACATACTGAGTTCACTGCAAGTTCAGGGGTGGATTCTCCTGGACTCAGCCTCTTTCTCTGCCTGAGAAGGACTTTATTTGATCACACTGTTATATGCTAGAATGAAAGGTTGTGCAATGGGCATCCCTATTAACTGCTTTTCACTGTAGCAAGTATTAATAAAACACAATCATAATTATTATAAATAAAACAAATTAAAATTTTGTTTCGTCAAGGTCCCATTCTCCCTCATCGTAATTTTCATCAGACCTGACTATAAAAATAGGGCAGCCTGCAGCTGTCCCCCTTGGCAGGCCCTGTGACTCAGCATTCAGGTCACAGCCCTGTACGGTAAGAGTTAAGATGCAGCACAAGCCTGAGAGCGGGTCAGTTCCATTAGCAGAATAGTCAGTTCCATTAGCAGAATATTTCCTTCATCCAGATAAGCACACACAGAAAGGATTGAAGATACTGTTTTTGTGTGGTGTAGAATAAATCAGCAAGGCATAACACATTGAAAGATACTTAAAGTAATACAAAACTGGGCTATGTCAGATGTTGTGATAAGTGTATGAAATTAGGCAGAAAATTACCCCCCTGGCATTCCAGCTTGTCCTCAGATCAGAGGGGTTGGGTGAGGCATGTTTTAATTTCTGATTATAACCAATTTGGCACTATAGGTCATGTTCAATAAGAACTTTCGTGATCACAGATTAACGAAAAGTGTAGTTTATTCAAGCAACAGGTTATAGATTCTGGTAAGATTACTGGTGATAAATGCACTTGGTCTACAAGATATAAGTGCTATGTACAGGTGTTCCCAGGTATACTCCAATGCAGTTGGAGGTGCAGATCTTAACAAAGAGGTGTTGCTGCTCTGGGGAGGACAGAGGAGCCAGCCCACAACTTTGTCTGCAAAGTGGGGTCGTATTCTTGTTCTCCCAAAGTAGAGGATTTGAAATACAAAATGCATACTTTTGGAAAAATGGAGATGTGACTGTAGTCAAATGTGATTGGTTCAGGACTACCATATCCTGCAAATACAGGATTCGATTTGGGAACAGCTGTTTTCTCATGCTGTTATTGGTGGGGATATTTTTTAATATGCAAATGAGAGACAATGAGGGTCTTTGGTTACCTTTGGTCAAACGGAGTTCCGTGACTTACAGAGAAACAAAGACAGAACCAGGACACTTCAGTATCCTCCTCCTTCGGCTGAGGCAGCAGCAAAGGCCATCTGACCTTCGCCAGAGAGTCTTTACATCCTTATCTCCTCAAAGGACCAGAGTTATAACAAGGCTCCCATGGATGAGGGGGAGTGAGGCTGGTACAGAGACACTGCTGTTGTTCTGTGCTTCACAGAGACAACACTGGGCTGTGAGGCCTCTGCTGCCTCACAGACAATGTTCTGTTGTTAAGCCTTGCTCCAGCCAGGTGCAAGATAAGCATGGCTTAGCTCATGTTTTTGCTCAACCCTCCTCAATACTTCATGAGAATTTTGGCTGGCAAATCACAGCAATTATGAATCCTGACACAGCAAGCCTGGCAGTTTTCCACAAGTATCACCTAAAGAGCAAATCGGAAGTGTGGATGTGAGCATTTAGAACTGTTGTGAACGTTTTATGGATGTGATGTACTCCCATTCCTTTTCCATCCACAATACAAATGAACCTGCACGGGTATGTTTTTGAAATGCCACTCTGGCACACAGCACAGTCGTGTGGTTTCTTAGCCGATTTTAATCTCTTAAAAGTTTAATGTTGACGTTTTGATGTATTGAATACCATGGGAATCAACAGAGTCCCTGATAAGAGATCAGCTTGCAATGGGTTTCAGTGAAAAAGGTCACAGGGATAATTATGTGATTAATCTTTGACAAGGCCGATTGTCAAATTATTGCAAATATTTTAGAATCATGGTAGGTCATAACAAAGTGATACAGTTGCTCTAATATTAATGTTTTGTGTAATGTGGTAAAGATTACATGTATTCAAAAGAAAAAAATAAAAGGAAAAAAAAGAGTCCTTGCCTTCTTTAACTGTTTCTTTTTTTAATAGAAAGGATTTCAATGTCTTACCAAATTTGTTGGTTTGGGGTTTTTTAACCTTACTGTTTTACCTTAAAGTTGTGAGATAATGATGGAGAAAGTTACCTAGTCTCACTATCTGAACCAAACTTTGCAGGTTTTTTTGTTGTTAATCAGTAGCTATATCTAGGCAGTCAGGATTAAGCAGCTGCATTGTGAAACTTACAGAAACTTGTAGGCTTGGCTAATCCTTTGTTTTAAGGAAAAGGGAGCACAATCCCGAGATGAATGGGCTGTCTGGATGAGAGCCACCAGTAGTGAAGTCAGCAGGACTGAGCAGCAACTGGGGGAAAAGTAGTTCTGGCAGGGGAATTGCGACCACTGACCCACTGACCGCCTCCTCAAAATGTACCCCCAACGCAAATGGAGGGAAGAACTATCCATGTGGACTAATTAGCAACAGAAGTGAGAGATACAAATTAGAAAATACAGGTTTGAGCACTAAATAATGAAAAAGCTGCGTAATTTGTAACCAATTCATGCTGATAGCTTTGTTTGTTCAAATGTATAAATAGTATAAAGTTTTGTTGACTGGGGAGTCAGCCCTTTGGGGGTTACCACACAGCTCCCCACTTTGTGCAAATTACAATAAAGAAATAGAAGTATCTCTCCTTGGCATGTGAATATGAGCTGCCCCCTGGGTAATGACCCTGCATTTGGGACAATAAAAGCACAAGGAGGACACAAAAAATATGCTAAAACTAATATCGAGGGGGGTAAATGTAAAACCTCATTTGTAGGAGTAATGATGGTCTCCTGAGGATGGAAAAGGGCTCCTCTGAAGACAATTGAGTTGGAGATGGTTAAAAGATTGGATTGACCTGAAGAGGGTTTGCTCACAGGAAATGCTAGTGCAGTATCGTATGAACTGCATGGGAAATACCCTGGTGAGAACTTACAGGGGGTGGCTTTGTTTAGAACAAACTGAAACAAACCTACTTTCAGTACTCCACACATGCATCAGAGGTGTGTGGTGTCCAAGGAGGCTACCCAGATTCCAGACACCAGGGCCTGGGTGTTCAAGCTGTGAGACCAGCAGGCAGGCACCATGACACCATCCAGACGTTGTTCCCAAGAGCATGTGAATAAGGGAGGACAAGTACTCAGTACTCCTCAGCTAAGTACTAAGTACTCCTCAGCTCCGGGGTGGTTCTTAGGTTGATGACCATGGGCAGGGTTTGGATAGGTAGTTTTGGCAGTTTACAATCTTCGCAGTGATCAGTTGTGTTTCTATCTCTGCGCATCATCAGGAGTCATTACAGTTCTTTTGTCTCCCCTGTCTGTCCTGTGAAACTGGATGGTTCTTGATGACCTGCTAGTTGGTGCTGTTAACACAGGCTCCTCTCCCTGATGGGTGTGCTTGGCTGTCTCCACATCCAGACATTCCCATTTACATTCCATTCACACCAATTTCAGCCTTTCTATCACAGCTCTCACAGTTAAACCCATGGACATGGCTGTTGTCAGCTAATTATGTTGCAAAGGTAAGACCTAAGGCCAGGCTTACATTCCTTTACTTTGACCTAGAGCACCGTTCATCACCAGGGTGCTTTTATGTATTTTGTAGTGATAAGGCTGCATTGACAGAAACTAAGAAGCCTCAGCCATACTAATAAAAGAGTGATCCTGCCACCATACTCATGCCACTTGAGGAAACTTATATGAACTACACAGTCTTCAGCTTTCCTTTGTCTTTCTCTTATTTTTGTAATAGGTGTGCCCTGTTTTTATTATAGTTACCACGTAGTATATATATGTGTGTGTATGAATATAGGTACACACATATACATGTATATATCTATATACACACATACACATATTTATGAAGATAGTTACTGTATATTTACAGTCCATAAAGGACTGGTGGCTTCTTGTTCCACTGCCAGCCTGAGATATGTGTGGATGCAAGGTGTGATGTCCCTTATTGCCCAAAAATTGAGGTAAGAAATGCTTCACCACAGCAGTTGTGGGAAGGACGTCAGCAGTTGTTCCTGCCAGCGATAACAGGACACTTTGTATGTGCAGCGATGCTGATCAGGATCCAGAGTTCTGCACACCCAGTCCTGAAGAAGACAGGAATCCAAGCAATGTTTCTTGCAGTCTCACACCCACGTTGTAGAGGCACTTCCACCTCGGCAATGAGAATGGTTGATTTTTCTCGGGGAGGTTGGGGTTTTCCTTAGCTTGGTATCCTGTTTATCTGTAGATCACCCAGGAGAAGACTGTAGCTAAGAGTCTTCATGCATTCTTGCTAATCAAGATAAGTTTGTTTACTTCAGATGCAGACTAAGAGTCTTTCAGATGTTGCTGTAGGTGTCACATTTTTCCTAAGGGTGATTCCAGATAGCCCTAATACCTTCTTTGTCTTGCATTGCAATTTAGAGTTCCCAAATTTCTCAGAATTTCTGAATATTCCTATTACATACCCTTTATTATTTAGTTTACAAATTGAGCTGCAAATGGCCGGCAAATCCAAATGTTCCTTCTCCTTCCCTGCCTTCTGAACATACTTACCTGCCCTTTACTTTTTAAGTTCAAACAAAACTATTAAAGCCAAGGAAAATTAAATCGTCTAAAAACCTGCTTGTCTGGCCTTCCTTCCAAACCTTCCACCCTGGTCATCCAGCCTTTTCCTTCAGAAATAATAAACAAGAATGAGCTTTGCTGATGAAATTCAACAAACTTGTGTTAAAAAGTTCGTTTCTTTTTTCCTAACAAAAATGTGTGCGTTGCTGCCTGCTGATGCATTTCTGTGGTGCACTGAAGCAACATACAGTATTTGTCCTTAAAGCAGAGGAAAAGGTACGGGTGGCCTGAGAGCAGAAGTTCAGTGGGAAGGCTGATCAATGACAGCTCCAGAGGTGAGTCAGCCCACACCATTTTTTTCAGTCAGTAACTTGAAAATAATTGAATGGGAACAACTCATGACATGATGTAGGCTCATATCCTACAGAAAGAGGCTGACCATGTGACGGGAAAAGCCCAGGCACAAGCCCGGGCAGAGGTGATTACTGAAGTTTATGAAGTGGTATTTGGGTGGGTAATCACAGCTCCCAGGGGACGGTGCTTGTTTACCCGTCCTCCACAGGGGAAGGCCCCTCAGACTTTAGGCAGCAAAAAGAGACTCAGCCCTTTTGAAAGGAATGAGGGACTTGTCTTTACAAACAAACTGTAGGTCTGCTGATAAATGAAATTGGATATTGAGAGGTGAAGGAAACAATGGGAAGAGCCATAAATTCCATAGGAATTTTTTAAAAAAAAGGAGGGGGTATACATTAGAAGGGAGTCTTAGGTATTAGGCATTCTGGGAAGTCTGTACCTCTCAAGTACAGTCAATGCAGGAAAGACAGAGAGAAATGTGGTCGGGAAATTACGATAAATTTTGGAGGCTGCGTCCTCCAAAAATTTGAGAGACCTCAGGGGAATGGCCCATGTCCTCTCCCTTTATTCGAATAAAGTTACAGGACTCCTCTGTCTCCTTTTTGAACATAAACCTCTGGTATTTGTGGATGAATTTTCCTGACACTTTTATAGAAAAATCCCCTGACCCCTGTAGGGATCTGAGGGACAGAAGTCTGCTGGTGCTGTGTCCGTTCCTGTACGGTGAATGCATCTGTCCTTGGAGGAGGGTACCTTGAGATGCTGCTTGTCCGTGAGGCTCTGCTACTACAGCTGTACCTGGCACATCCTCACTCCTCAGCGTAGGAGCGTGTGTCCCACCCGGCCTCAAACCAGCTGTCAGGGATCTGCTGCTTTCTTGTGCACACAGGGTGAAGCATTTGCAGCAGACTGTGCTAATGCAGCCCTCGGTATAACCTTTTCTACATCCCCACTCTGAGATGCAATAAGAAGCTGCACTTTTAGGGGATTTCCAGCAAGCCCTTTCTGAACTGAGTCTTCTTACCAGAGAGCAGAGAGAACCCAGATTTCCTCTTGGGGCCACAGTGGATAATAGGCTGGATGAGCCTGGCATGTGCCTTCCTGAGGATTATTGTCCCTTTCAGAAAGTGATCAAAGTGTGTGGGGGATGGAGGTCCTCAAGCCCGTCATTTGTGTAATCCAAGTGGAAGGGAAGATCTTTGGGAATTATCAAAAAGTCAAACATCTAACAGAAATTAACGGCACTTTCCTCCCCTTTAAATTATATATAAATAGCTGAACTTGCTGGTACTACTTCTCTTAAGGCATGAACCTGTATAAATCCATGAAACATATCACAGCTTTTCCATGTTTTGAAAGTTCAGCCCTGAGAAAGGAAGTCTTATTAATCTGCTTTTTATTCAGTGCTTGTGTCACTGTGAAAACATGCAATGCATTTTTGGGACAGGCTCTTCATTTGGCAAGAGAACATGACTGCACGCCACCAGTAATTTTCTTATTAGTGAACAGAGAGAGAGTAAAGGACTGAGAATACTGGCTCTCTATATATATTTTGGTTGGGCTAGTCAGTCTTTAAAGGTCCCTTCCAACCCACTCTGTGATTCTGTGATTTTAGCATATATGCCAGGCATTCTGGCAATGGGTGACATTTGATTTAACAGGGTTAAAAAGCAAAAGCTGTAGGTACATGGATAGAGGAGAAAACACAGTTTACCGTGGAATAATTGGCAACTTAATCTATGTTTAAATTCTTGGGCTGCTTCTCCTACACATGATAGGAGTAAATGCTCTTTGCAGGAGAAAAATGTCCTGCTACTGATCTGTATTATTTTGCTAGAAGTGCCTCCCTAAACACATTCCGTGATAATATGTATCCAGGAAAACAACGGGATTTTATCCGTTTGTTCCCAGGAGATGCAAGTAAATCGCAGCTTCTCTGTGTGACCTTGCCTCCCCACCTTGCGTTTCAGTATCAAGGCAGGAGGGTTGGCAGTGTGCTTTGAGATAGCATTGAAGTATGAATTAGCGTAGTTGTCCTTTAATGAGCTGGTTATATTCTGGCAAAAGAACAGCTATTCACTCATGAGAGATCACAGCCAAGACCACAGCTGTCTTTAGCACTACAGGAGACATAAGCTCACTAAAAGAGGTACCTCTGACACAGGGTGGTCCCACTAAATCCTCTGAAGCCCTGTCTTTCCCCAGCAGATGATCTCGGACTGAGAGCCATGAGAACATTCAGAGAGTGAAAACAATAAAAGTGGTTTGAGAAAATTCATTCAAATGGTACCTACATGCTCGGGATCTCCAAGGTCCCAGGTAGCAAGCATGCAGGTGTAATGTCCAAATTCCCAGTGAGAGACACAAACCATGATGGTCAAAATCGGAGTCTTACTTGATAGAATCAAGTACAGGAACATGAATGTACAAGTGTACACATTTTGCTACAGGGCTCCTTAAAAATCATTGCTGGTTTTATGGATTAAGAGTTGCTGCTCGGTGTACCTGGAAAATTGCTGGGTTATGCCAGAAGGTCAAGTTGACCTAAAGAATCAGTAAAGGATTCAAAAGCATACCAAGCAACAATGACTGAAGGTCAGCCTATAGATCTTGGCTTCAAGGCCCATCTTAATTCAAAAATATGAACTACATAATTAACTTCGGCTCAAAACCAGTGCCCTTAAAGAAGTAATTCCAGCAGTGAGAGATTGTGACTGCTGACTCACAGCCCACTTACTCAAGAAACCCCCTGACTCAAAAGATGAGCAGTAGTTATGTTGCCTGCAGGACTAGCTAGCAAACAAAGAATGGGTATTGGATAGGGATAGAGAGGCAGATCCAAAGCGTATAATTATGCATATATTCTTCAGATGTTGTGCTAGCTTTGTGGAATTACCTCCTAGCACCCATCTTGAGTCTTCAGTCACGAAACTGACACTCCTGCTCCTGTTTGATATGGAGCTGTTTGTCTTTGGCCACACAACTGATACCCGGGTTCCTCCTGATAAGGGCCTGATGAGCAAGCCCACGCACTCAGACCGCTAATGTGGTTAACCTCACTTTTAGCTCCTCATTTCGTAACAAGTGGAGTCAAGGTCCACTGTGTGGGATTCGGACAGGCCTGCTCTGCTGTCTTCTGCTGTTTACACTGATTCTTATGAAGCCTTTTCAGGCTTACCTGCTTTAACAGAAAGGGGCTCTTCACTTGGAAGCAGTGTTTGGGGCATCCCCAGCAGAGAATGCAAGTCCCGGGCTGAGTCAGGAGTAGCAGCTGGCTGCTTCTCCTGGGAACAAAAGGGAGAATCGTTCCCTTGAAAGTCCACTCAGGGCAGAGGCATTAGCAGCTAACAGCTCTTTCAGCAAGTTAAAAGCTCCTTCTAGCTCCAGGCACTTGTGGTACCATGCCTGGAGGGGGAACTGCACCATGATGCATCCCCAGTCCATGCCTATCAAAGGCACTGGGATTCCTGAGGTTCCAGGGAACAGGGTCCAATTCATTCAGAAGCTCTTGAGCCTGATTGCTCATCCAGCTCATTTCTTTACTGCCAAAGGCTCCTGCCCACTCACCCTCAGGCACGCTGGGCAACCCTTCCTGCTTAACCCTTGCTGACCTTCTGTGAGTCAGTGGATTACCCAGGAAGCCAGCTGGAGCTTCGTGTTACACAGCAGTTGTTTTCATCCAAGGTTTTTGGAGAGTGTTCATTTCCCCTCCAATCAGGTGCCTCTCCAGAACAGATTTTCATAATGTCTTAGTTCTTTATTTAGTGATAAACATTTATCACCTGGTCTGTGTAGCCCAAGTACAGTATTCACCTGATGTGTTTAGATTCACTTTTTACTCTCCTGCCCTCGTGGCTGACCCTGGTGAGATGCCTGCACCACTGTGAAGGGGCAGAGAGATGCACACAGCCAGTAAGAGCTACAGGAATATGAAAGTATTCTCACAGTCTTTCACTCATATAACTAATAAGCAAAACTGCTGGCAGCCGTAGGTTCATGTTCCCTACAACTGAAGAGTCTGGCCCGAAGATGCAATCTGTGTTCTTACAGAAAAACGAACCTAAAATAAAAGGTGATGATGAGTCGTGAGAGTGGCTCAGCCCTATCATGCAAATTCACCTTGCTGTGGTTTCACAAGCAGATGGGTCAGGATTAGGTCTTGCTTCCCCAGGCCTCACCTTGCCTCTTATCTGCGTGGTGCCAACCTCACCCTTGCACAGCCACTTCTGACTTCAGCGAGAGCTGATGAAAATAGCGACCCAACCTGTGTGTGCCATGTTATTTTTTGTCAGTGTAAATACTCCCCTGTATTAAACAAATTTCCTACGGTGGATTTTAAAGTGGAAACTACAATGTGAATGGCAACAATCAGTACAGTGGAGGTGTAGTTTCACACACCCACACACCCCCTAAGGCATAGCCATCACCAAGATGCATCCAGCTTACTCTGGACTTTGGGGGAAGGATGACAACATGGTGACCAAATGTCTTGGGCTGACTTTATGATGTGTATCCCCTATCGCCTGCTCTATGCCCAGACATGATTCCTGTGCCTTTCTGTGTCTTTAAAACTGGGTGCAAGAGAAAGAAAAAAAAAAACAGATGAACTTTTAAAAACAGTTTTGCTCCAAGGACATTCACTCCCCTGCATTCCTGCTGCTGCAGAGCAAGGAAAGCACCTTCCTGCTTTTCCCGGCTCTTGGCTCCTTTTCTCGGAGGAGAGAGACGGAGAGTTAAACTCCTTTGTTTCCCTGGGACTTCGGTTTTTTCTTTTTCTCTTCTGGACTGTTCAGANCCGAAGAGGAGGGAGAGAGAGAGCGCGCGCGCACACACACTCACGGAAAGGACTCTCAAATCTTCCCAGGTTTTCTCTCCACAGCGAGAGGTTTTATTATTTAGCATTATTCTTTTCCTGTGTGTTTGTTAAATAAATATCTTTTTTCCTCCTTTCACTTTCCTTCGAGGAATTTTTTCCCGAACCTGTTGGGGGAGGGGTGGCTGTAACCTGCCTTCTATAGAAGAGACGTTCCTCCCAGAGCGTTCCTCTGAATTTCTGTCTCAAACCAGGACAAAGTTCTCTCTGAAACAATGACCCAGATGTCTTGCTGATCTGCAAATAAGTTAAACATCCTGCTGCATAAGTACTATACAGCTCAGGGCCCACTGAGCATTCCTGTAGGCTGCACACTGCACCTATGGAACAAGGATGCCTCTCAAGGTTATTCTCCAGAGCTGAGAAATTCCTTGCCACATCGGGTTCTTGGTGAGTGATTGATAGCATGCTAAACTTTGAAATCTTAGCTAAATGATGTAAAGCATTGATTGTGCACATAAAACCCTTTAGACACAAACCTTGACCAAGTCTGGTACTAAGTCTGGATCCAGCTGCACCCAGACTCCTCCCTGAGAAGGAGTTTAGAAAGCAAGGGGGTCCTTTCTCCAATTTGTGATGCAGTGGGAGGATCTGTCTGTTTGACCCTGTTCTCCGTGCAATAAGTAACCAAAAGTACTTTACTTTACTTTAGTGAATCTTGTTAAACCACTGTCACCTTTGCTTTGTTAACTCACTGCTTTATATCGATAAATTATGTTGTTGCTTCTCCCTTACAAGTGAAGTGCATCACTCCATCCATGACAGCATGGACCTGAGACAGCTGGGACACAGCTGAAATCCACACCAAGGGCACTAACTGCAAAAGTAGTGTGCCCCACAAGAAAGACTTTTTTCTAAGGTGTCTAGAAAATTGGAACAATGATGATGTTCAAGGGAGAATGAGTTCAAAATTCATGCTGCTTCTTAGAAACTAATAGATTTGTGAGAATGAGGGCATTTTCTTGGAAGTGGTGGATTTGCTTTTGATTCATGAACAGGAGTGTTAAGATACACCAGAACAATGTTAGGATCCCACTTCTAGAATAATGTTAGGGTCTGATTGTGAAAAGATGCCTCTGCCTGAATTAAAGTGCAAACAAGATCATATGCCAAAGTCAATGGTACAAATTTTACTTAACAATAAATGTGAGGTAGAGTGAGAGACAGAAATAGAAAGAGAAGGGGGGGAGAAAGAGAAGGAGAGAGGGACAGAGAAAGATTATAGTCACCACCACATGGGTTCTCTCATGCAAACTTCTTGCATGGCAAGAGACATAAAATTCCTTTCCATACCCTCTACACACACCTCCACTTGCTCATCCACTCAGAATTTTGTGCCTAAATCTGTTCAAGTTATGTAGTTAAAACAGGTGCTTTGTGGCTAAATTTGCCTTTGACAAACACCGTAAGATTAGTCAAATGATATAAAAGAACTCATCATAAATGTGCTGTATGACATAACGTATGCACACATGGTTCTAAACCCCACAGAAGTGCAGGGAACTTACACAGGCAGAAAGCTGGTTGTACTGGTCATAGCAGATAGGAGTTAATCCAACAGTCCTGAAAATCCTCCAAGCAATCACTAAATACCTACACTCAGGAAAAAAATCCCAAAACCAAACCAGCACTAAATACCTAGGCTAAAGGAAAAAAAAACCCCACAAAAAACTCCAATGCCCCAAGGCTTAATTAATCAGATAAACCACAGCTTTAATGAGCCAAAGGAGAATACAAATTCAGTACCACAAGACCCAGGGTCATCACCATGACTTTTGCATCACTCAAGAAAGCTTCCTGCAAACTACAGCAAGGAGAAATAACTATTTACTTGTCTTTGTTGATATCATTAACCAACTAGATTGAAACTCTCCTAAAAAAGGATAGCATGGATGTTTATGCCCTTCCATATCTGACAGAATACATGGTTTTCAGAGGAGGCCCTTTCACAAAATCCAGCCATACTTTAGAGAAGAATTAGTTCAACTGATTTGTAGAAAATCCTCAAGTTGATGGAGATGCAGAGAAATCAAATCAAACCTTTAGAAAAACTTCCTTCCTTAGGAAAGGAAATGGTAACTATGACATTTAAATTACCACAGATTGCAGAGGCTAATCCTCTACAAAAGCTTTGGCCGAGCTTAGCCTGTCTGAATCAATGACTAAATGGCAAAGGTACCCCCCCTTCAGAGCTGGGGTACTCCAGACAACCTCAGACCCTTCTCTCAAGAGACCAATTTGCAAATAAACGGGGCTGCAAGCTGGCCCTTGAAAGGCAGCGTTCTCTTTAGCATTTAGGTAGAAAGCAAGTGTGTTTAAAGAGGGTTTTTACTCAGCAAAGGGACAGATCTCTAAATTACCTCTGAACCTTGCCCTGCACAGGCAAAGCATTACCAGTCTAGCTTTGGGATGAAATATTTCCATCAGACTGTATTGTCACTGGGACTCTTTCTTGTGAAAATTATGGAAACCCAGGTGAGGGGCTGAACAAAGGGTGACTGGTGTTGTGATAAACCCTATCTCTGCAAGATAACCATCAGAAACCAAGAATCAAGGCCCCACTGCAGAGAAGCTAGAACAAGAGGACACCATAAATCTGCCAGACAAGGAGATAACACTGAAACAAACTGTTGATAAGGCCAAAGAAGAATTTTGGTCGAACTTTTGTGCTAACCTTTAGCTATTTGCATAATAAAATACACACCCATAGGCTGTAGTATCCCCTTACTCAAACAAGCCCCTTCCCCATAGAGCACGCATGCTAAAACAAATGGGTGCTGTGCCTTTACATGAAGGTATATTCACAATGAACGTGGGTTTAGGCTGTTGTGTGTAGGGGAAATGTTTCTCTTTCACAGTCTGAAGTGCATAAAAGCGGGTAGCTGGCATCCTGAGTGTGTGCTAGCTCTGGATTTACCATGTTGCACCCATCTCTGAGCAGACACGAAATAAATCTCTCAACTCTGTGTGAACTGGCTTCCTGCACGCTGGGTAGAACCCGTATTTGGAGCTGCACTGGGACTGTTGTAGCTGACAGTCACTAGCTGGCTTTGCTCTTGTCCTGTCACAAAACGCTCTGTAAGGTCTCAAATTCTCTGCAGTGTCTCACATGACACACGTGTTCTCCAGAGGGGCGAGCCAAGAAAACTGTAAGACTACTTTTAGGGCATTTGATAAGCTTCTGTTCTTAAGACACTACACAATCCTAGGTTGCTAGGTCCACAGATACTGAATATGCCTTAGCAACTTTTAAAACAGTGTACTAACCTATACTGAAAGCATCCTTACTGAAAAGATCCAGAAGAATTGGAAAGCATAACAGACAAAACACCTCAGAAGTAAAGAGCTTTCCTCTGGTGAGTCCAGCTAGAACTTGCTTGGCAACAGAACAGACAAATACAACTAGCAATTTAACTTATATCCGTTATGTTAGTGATTGATGGCATTCAAATAGAAAGCAACTTGGAATTCTAATCTGCAAATGAACCCCAAACTTTTATTTGGAACTAGTGCAGACATTTGCGTCATGGATACTCAGGTTGTTCTGGAAGTGAGAGTGGAAATGTGCTTGGGCAAGTGGAAATATGAGAAGAAACAGTGGAACAAGAACTAAAATAATGGCATATATTGTTATCTAGGGTCAGAAGTTCACCTGGGTCACAGTGCAACCTGTGAATGGTTTCATTCAATAACCAGAGAACAAGAAAATGAAACCATGAGATAAGTTGACAGGAGGATAAAGGAACTGGGCTGGATCCAGAATGGAACTAGAAAAGGAAAACAAAAGCAAAACAAAGACCCAGCAGTGTTGTCTCAGACTCACGTGCAGTGAAACTAGATACCAAAATCACAGTAAGTGTTGACTCTCAAAGGCTATTCAAAAACAATGAGGAAGAACTTAGGAAATGTAGATAGGATTCAGTGCTGGCATGTCCTGTCCAACATGTGCACAACCTGTCCTGGCCAGATTACCTGGACATACACATACTGATACTTCTGCTGATGAAAATATGAGTACACAGAGTCAGCTGATTTACGAAGTAGAAATCACTGTCCTTATCTTTAGGGCCTTGAAGTGAGTTTTGTTTCATTAACTGCCATACAAGTTGGCAGAAAATCCAAAGGGAGAAGGCAAGAAGAGACCTTTCCACAACTTCATTGTGGAAGGAAGTGGTTAGACCCACTCATTGGGGTAGGAACCACACACAGTGACTGATAATTTAGACTGAGCAAAAAAAAGCCAATTTCTACATAGTGGCTGGATATATTAATGCAGAGATTTATGGTAGGAACACTAAGGTGGGCAAACACAAAACGTGTCTGAAAGCACCAGCAGAAACAGCTAAAACAAGGTTAAAAGAACTGTGAGTGTTGGTGGCATAAGAGACCGGATTGTTACCAAGACCCCAGAACATCAGTGAGTACACTGGGAAAATGAATGACAGAACTGAAGATGTGGAGAATGGCAGGAAGATAAAGAACAGGATCTCATCCATAAAATCTCCAGAGGGAGACACATGGAGGACTATGTCAGCAAAGTTAGTTAAGGAAGGTTGCACAGGATGAAAAAATAAGATTACAATCACTGCCAACTCCAGAAGTACCTTGAAGAGTGAAAGGCACATTCGAAACCCCCTTGTTTTTCCCCAGTCAAAAGAGACATGATGACCACTCTTCAGCTGATATTCCCTGTTTTTCTTATCATTTCCAAGCAATCTTGGCCAGACCACAGACTCTCTTAGTGATCTGGACAAGATGAATTGAATATGACAGGTATTCTCAGTGGTGTTGAGTTTGATGCTGTAAGACCCCAAATGTGAGTTAAATCAGTATCGTTTAAAACAAAAAGCACCCCCTGTTTCTCATTTTGCTACATTAGCAGCAACGCAGACTGAAGGGTGGCTTATTGAATAAGGAAAATAAAACCTCTGGGCAGACGAGCTGAAGGTGTTGGCTGATAATAAATGGGTTTAGAAATAAAGAAGAGAAAATAGAAGTTGTGTGGTGGAACACCCACCTGAATATAACTAAAGAACAGGAGCCTGGTCACTGGACTGATGGCACACTGCACAGACCCTACCCATGGTCAGGGGGGCCAGCTCTGTGGTCACCTGCACTCCTACAGCGAACGCTTTGCTCACAGTACAGATTCATCAATCCCAGCAGCAGTCAGATTTGGGATGTGGACTTCGCTTTGGAAACCCCCTCAGCAATACATCCTAATATCCTTATTACATTAATAAACACACAGTTCCTAGGAGGAATAAATGCAATTAGTGATCAAAGACACATGGTGTTTCCCACGGACAGAAAAATATACTGCACATGTGCTTGTGATTAAACACGTTGATTAATTACACAGTCTTTAAATTACACGTTAGGCTCATGAATACCATGTGACCATTGCTCGATCCTAACAGGTGCATTTAATGAGTGGGAATGGGGTCCTGTGGGGGTGCATCCTCACCCCCTCTCCTCTGGCCTGCTTGCACCTGCTTTATGATCTCGATAACTGTGGTCTTGGCCTTTGTGTAAGAGCTGAGCAGTGAAGCGCACCTTGACCGTACTAGGAACTCTGGCAAAGCTGAGGTGGGGGCAGCACTGACCCTACCAGGAACTCCTGCTGCCTGGGAAAGGTGGGAGAGGAGAGTGGGAATAATCTGTCATCCCCTGACAGCCCAGAAACATCCCTTATCTGAATTGTAGCCTGAGTGGAACAGTACCACCCTTGCAGGAATTTTGAAAATTTCAGTAATTGCTGGTCCTGGATTGCAGCCAGGAAATTTACTGATGACTGAAGCCAATCATTTCATGATCCTATAAACAGCATTCCTAAGTAAGACCCTTTGAGCTCTTCTGAACTGCAGCAGGCTGTACCAGCACCTCCCTCTGAGTGTGTGAACTCTCAAGTTTGCGAAACTTGGAGGACCTTTGGCTGGCAAGGGGACCTGGGCTAATATCCCAGATACCTGAGGCTCAGTAGCTCCCTGCCAATGAGATACACCAAAAGGCATTAGATGTGGGTATTTCTCTCATTCTCGAGGGGAGTTTTTAATAGGTGTACCTTTGTACATATACCTATCTTTGTGTGTGTGTGTATTGTCTTGAACACCCTATGGCAAATACAGTATGCATGTTATTATCTTGAATCCATAACTGTTGTTATTGTCATGATTGTAGTTGGTTATTGGTTAATTTAACGTTTAAGGGCTGCTAAATCTTTTAGATGTAAACCATTGACCAAGCTGGAGCCTGAGCTTGTATCTAGCTGCACCCAGACTCTTCCCTGAAGGAGTTTAGAGAGGGTCATCCTTACCTTGTTCTGCCTTATCCCTTTTACCTCCCTGCCCTCCATATAAATCACTCTAAATTGGTTCTATTTTGCTTTTCCTTTATATGTATTATCCATGTAATAAGTAGTAGGGTGAACCTTCCCGTCAAACTTTATTGTGCTTTTGCAAATTCATCTTAAAGTCTGTTTTCACCAATACCTTTGGCAGTGATTCTTTAAGCAACCGAAACCACTCATTTTGTGACAGGTCCAAGGCAGGAAGAGGCTGTAAGGCAATTGAAATTGGCAACTTTTCAAGCTGCAAGACTAAAAATGCCACATTAAACACAACCTTCTTAGCCACCATGCCAACTGCATTGCCAAAGGCAATGGTCTTGCCACAAAAAAACCATCAGAAAGGCAAGCTGGTCCCAGCTACAGTCCCCAAAAAACCAATCAGCCACAAATCAGGTGATACAGTCCATGTTTGGAAATGTTTAGACAAAACAAATATTCCGGGTATATATGGTCAGAGATCCTGAAATCCCCTTTAGGGCATATTTTATCAGGTTGACCAGGAGGAAGAAGTTTCTTAGATTTGTTTTGATTAGATTGCCTGAACAAGCAAATACTCCTGAAAATTCATCTCTAGGCCCAAATGGTTGAACCCATGTTACAACAGGCTTCAAGTGGAAGTAATGAGAGACGACACGAACCTCAGAGGTGTATTTGCCCTTACTAAGGTAAAACTGAGAGAGACAGCATGGTTATAAAATGGTAGTGACTGATTCTGCACACCTGATTCTAAACCAATGGTGCCTGTGCCATCTGTATTTATTGTTAGATAACTTAAAACTGTTACCCTGCTTGTGGTGTGTGGGCTTTGCTGCAGTCTTAGGTGTGCACCTAAAGTTGCTTCCAGTTCTGATACCAGTCATACACATCCTCAACAGATCCTACACGTGGTCATGTTACAGGTCCCTTGTGCAATGTCTGAACTACAGGGTTTTGGTTTTCTTCAGCATTGGGCTGCAACATGCACCATTTGTGTGGGCTAAAGAAATAACGTCGTACCAGCACAATTTGTGACTGAACTAACTGAAGTCTTAACAGCAAGGCATTGCTATCAGTCTGGTGACAATGGTAGCAACATTAATGGTCTAAATAATATAATTTTTACAGAAAAAGCCACATTAATTTGCAGTTAAAACAGATGTATGGAAACTTCCTAGTACCTGTCCCTGTTCTCTGGGGTTAGAATCACCCTCCCACTACCCCTCTGGCCCCAAAGGTCGACCGTGAAATAGGAGATTTGTTTGTGTCCCTTGTTCTTCATGGGGAGAAATTTGATGCTGATGGTGGAAACTTCCTCACTCTAGGGTCTGTGCTTAGATTTATTTTTATATATTTTGGAACACGCGCCACCTCTTCCTTTTTCTTTATTGCTCCACAATCCCATATTATAACAAAATTCACCGTCTGTGGTTTAGTTTGTATTATGTTAGATACTTGCTCTTTGTTTTCTCTCTTTTTTTTTTCCCTCCCTTAAAACTGGTTTTATCCAGCTCCCAAGGCCACATTCCTTTGCTGACCGGTAATTGAGTACCGGTAATATGTTTATGACCCTGGGGTCTCTGGTATCATCACGTGCCTGGCCTTTCAAGGCCTCTGCTATCATCCTGCACTCCTACTCTTCTAGGCAATTCTAGGTCACCGACATAGAATAATGACCTATTTGCATTAACCATAATTGCATAAAAAACTTCTATAACAGTGTAGCACACAATTGCACAAAGTTAACTAATGTCAGAATCATTTAGATAATATTATATATATGATCTGATTGTTAGGCAACTGCTGTTACAGCTAAACAAACAAATGCAAAGCCCCTTGCAGGCCAAAACGAGCTCAGACAAAGCAACTCTTGGCAAATCTCAGCCTCGAAGCAGCACAGAACTAAAGCGCAGCCTCCTGCCTCTGCACCAGCAAAGGGAGCCCAATTTACTTCAAGGCTACACCATCAAAATACAGTGTCCTGACAGCGTTTCCATTCATGACTCCATGGGGTTTACATCTGTCAAGATACAATGCCCTGGTAGCAGGGCTCATATTTTCTCTGATGTAACTTGTATCTTGATAGTTTTGTCTGGGTGTAGAGTTCTAATAGTCTTGGCACATTCAACCTTCAAGGTTCCCTTTATATATTAATGGTAATATAATACATGCATACAACACTGCTTCTCCTTAATATCTGTCTCATTACGGCATATTACTGGTATGAGTTTGAATTTTATTCTGTTTGGGTTATGATTCCATGCCCTTAGTAATGAAGGACCAAAACAGGAATGCCCAAGCACTGTAAAAGAATACCATGCGGGCAGAAGGCTCTGGGGCATGAATGTATCATTTCAGCACAAGCAAAATGTGGCTGACTATTGGAAGTTCAGTGTAAAGTGCCTCGGGTGTGCAGCTGTGAACATCCGTGGGGATGAAATTCTGGGCAGATAATCCCAGTATGCAGGCCTGGCAGTGATTTTAGAGGTCACGAAGTGATAAAGGGATGAGTGGTTTGAGATTCAGATTATTGAGCGCAGGGATTATGATTCTGGTTATTTGTTTGAGCCAAAATGTGGTGGAGAGATGGGAGATGGGAAGATTATTTCAATAAGGATCCCTGTAAAGAGATTGATAAATGGATGAATCAGTCTAGGAACCATTTGTGGATCAGACGTGAAAGCTCATCAGAGAAACAGGATTAGGAAACCGAATGAAAAAATGGTGGATATGCCTGTTAGAGAGACTGCCAGCCCGAGGCACGTGATAGGATCTGCAACAGCAAACATCGGTGCCCAAGAGAAACATGAAGATTAAGAAAACAGGAAACTGGAAACACACCCCACGTGTGTGACTCCACAACTTACTGACTCAGCCTTTGCTTCAAGGGTTTAGTGACCATGACCAGCCTCCAAGGTCTGAGGATGAAGCAAGAGTTGCAAGTGTTGAGTGACCTTCAGCCATCCTGACTGCCTAAGTGGTGCACGAAAGTTGTTACAGAGTTGCTACAGAAGACAGTAGACAAGAGTGGGAAGAACTGAAATTACCAGTTATCCCCCATCTTGACAGTTTCAAGAAACTCAGGTTGATTGGCATTGGGGATTTAATTTCTCAAGACCCTTTTCTGCAATGAAGATGCTGTTCATTATTCCCTTAACTTCACTAGAAACTCCTTCAGAGTGAGATGTTTTAACCTAGATAACTGAGTTGCATCAGGAATGGTCAGAGATACAAAATAAAATAGGAAAATGCAAGAGTAGAAATGATGGAAGTGAAGGTGCCCTCTGGAATATGTGTATACCCAGCTTTGTGTTTGAAGTTGGTGACAGAACACAATTTTCAGGATGAAGGTGAAGGTCCTGCTGTGACTATAAATAGGATGGGTCGTCTGTCACATAAAATCAATGAAATGCCATAATGAAAAATGAGTACTTGCACCACAGTTAAAACGGGTAGACAGCTAAAAATATTCTGCTGGTTTATATCCCTTTGATAGCCATGTTATTCACTGCCAGGGGAGGACTTGGAATATTGGCCAGGAGTCAAGGACAGGGCTCGGGGTGCACGATCCAGACTCAGTTCACAGAGCGAACATCCTGCGCCTGCTGACAACCATCAGTTCACAGTGACCCCAGCTTCTAATTACTGCAACATTGAATTGTTTGACGTGCAACTGTGTGGGTGTGATAATCTGCTGTCAGAAAGGAAGGAGTGTGTAACTGGGGGCGGGGACAACCCTGAGCTGAACCTCAACTGGATGCCTTCCCTCACTGTCTGCTTTTGCCATGGGCAGTGGGGCAGGGCTGGCAGCTGGGTTGGACACAGCCCCAGGATGTCTCAGCAAGGGCCAGGGGAGGGACACAAGTAGGGCCACGATGTGGATCTAGGTAATAAAAAACGGATCCTGTTTGACAGCATCTCCAGAACAAGTGAAACACTGTCTCTTTCAGTGAAAACAGACTTTCCTTCTATTATTAGCAAAAAATCACGGAAATAACAAGTGTGGGAGTACGTCTGGGAGCTTCATTATTCTGAGAATTTGTGTGTGCCTTCATTATTCTGAGAATCATGGAAAGTCAGTGCAATGGATCAGTAATGTTTTTTGTGTTTCAAGATGCAGGGAGCAATACTGTTACTGATGGTGGGGTTTGATTGGAATAAAATTAACTTTGTGAGGATTACAAATGATAGTAACCTGACCAGTTTATTCAGACTCAATCTTGTCAAAAATCAACACAATGTAGAGCGATTATAAATGGAATCTGGGTACCTAGATGAACTGAAACACACGAGCAAGACATGCCATGGACTGCATGAACTCAAGACAGAATGGAAATTGAAACCAGGATGTGTTTAGTCCACAGTACCTTCAGTTTTGAATGCCACCATTCATAATCACTCCCAGTCCTAGTGCCAAAGATCTCACCTTTATTTGCCTTTACTTCATATCTAATTACCCATTTTCTCTTTCCCTGAGCCCACCTTTTCACTGTCCCTGCATGTACCTACCTGTCTCTGCACATTTTTCCCAAAAAACCCAACACTCTCCATATTAATTCTTTCTAATTGACCTTAATTCTGCTATTCCTGATGTTCCTTATCAACCTGGTGTTTCCAATGCTGTTACCTTGGCAATTTGGCCCAATGCAGTGGAATGTGTATAATTGCTGGACTGCATCAGCCTTCAAGTAGAGCATCCTGACACCACCTTCCAATAATTAATTCATGGTGGTTATGTTTCATGGACTGCCTTACTTTTTCAGAGTGCTCTCCTGTCCACAGTTCAGCCATGGCACACACCAGGGCTCAGTACACCTGACTCCTGCAGAGTACAACGTGTAGGTTTCCACAAATCAAGCACACCTAGGGGCAAAAAGTGATCTCTTTTATAGAGTAAATTTATGTAGTAAAATTATATAGATGAACCCATCTAATACATGGTCTCTGCCTACCTAATGCATATTTATTAGGGGATGTAATCTTACACAATGCTTGAGTGATTTGGGTGAATCTTCCCACTTAAGAAAAACAAAGTTTTCATTAAGCAACTTCTATTGTAGAAGTTATCTGACATCAGTTATGTTCACAAAAGGTGAGAAAATTCAGCCTGGGGGGCAGATACCTTGACCCACAGAGTGCTGGTCACACCTCATTGCAGTCAGCTCCTGTTTGCACAGTATACTGTGCACATATACATACTTTACCAAGGAGAGGCCATGCCCACAGTGGAGGAAGGGGGCAGGGGTGCCACACCAACAGCACTAGGCTGGGAAGCATGCTCTGATAGCTTGGAATCTGGAGAATGCAAAGGTCTAGGATCCCCAAAAGATTAAGCACTGACTGGCAAGGAGACCATAAAGCCTTGGGCGACAAGTAAACCAACACACAGTAAGCAATACAATACAATATCCCAGGTGCATCTCCTGCAACAGACTCCTGACATCTCTGCTGCAATGGGAAGTGCCTGTGAGGGTGTGGGTATGTGTGCAAGGGTAATTAAGAAATGTAGCACGATATTGAGTTTGTTTTAATACAGAAACAAGTTTTAATTTCTCATTTGCACAGGCTCTTGAAACCCATCTGGCATGTTAAGGATATTCAACTCCGTAGCAACTGATTTTCAGACCACAGAATCACAGTGTGTCTCAAGTTGGAAGGGACTCTTAAGGATCCTCAAATCCAACTCCCTGCTACTCACAGGACTTTCTAAAACCAAACCATATGACAAAGAGTGTTGTTCAGATGCTCCTTGCATTCTGACAGACTCACAGCCACAAGCAATTCCTTGGGAAGTTTGTTCCATTGACTGACCATCCTCTCAGTGAAGAATTTTTTCCTAGTGTCCAGTCTGAACTTCCCCTCCCACAGCCTCATTCCATTTCCTATCACTGGTCACCAGAGAGAGGAGATCAGCATCTCCTCCTCCTCCACTGCTCCCTTTGGTGCTGCATTCCTCCCCTCCTCAGGCTACTCTACAATCTCAGGAATTCTCACTAGGATTAAGCCTTGAGGAATGACTTAGGCAATGAAGCTTCCCTCAGTCTTACCAGAAACTCATGCATGACTAAGGTGGGAAGGCACTGTCCTTAGCAGAAGCTTTTGTTGCCTAACAAAGGACAAGAGATAGTCAGCCATGCCCTGACAGCCCTGGAGCATTACTTGCCTGAATCATCCTGGAGACTGACAGATCACTGAAGCCAAGCACTCTGCAACCCTATAAGCGGCAGTGTTAAGTGACACCCTTGGAGCTCTCCTGGACCTCAATGGACTGCATGTCCCAGCCTCTCACTCTGAGTGGGACACCTCTCAGAGCCTGCCCACTCTCACACTCTGATACTTGGGGGACTGTCACTGAAAGCTGACAATGGGGCCTGGGTTGATACCCCACTCCTCAAGGCTCAGCCTGCTGAGAGATGCAAATGTATTCCACATGAGTATTTCACTGACCTCGGTGTGGGGGGGGGGATTTTTAATAGGTACCTTCGTACCTATTGCCTTGTGTCTGTGTGTATGAGCATCTGAATGGCTTTAAATACCCGAGAGCAAGTACAAGTATTGCCAACTTAGATTTATAGTTCAGTTACTTTGCTTATAGTAAACTCCACTGAATAATTTTGTAAGTGTTAAATTAGTTAATGATTAAGTGCTTCTAAATCCTTTAGACATAAAACTCTTGAGCAAGCCTGAGGCCAAGTTTGGCAAGGGAATCCATTCTGATTATCGTGACCCAATGGGCATGTCTCCCTTACCCTATAGCACTCTCATCCTTTTGTAACCCAGAGTCCGTGAAAAGTATGAAAACCCAGAGTATGTTCTGATCCAGTTTTTCTTTATATGCTTTATTTTATGCAGTAATAGAGTAAACTTTGCCACTGAATTCTGTTAAGTAACACTTTTATAAATATATATTAAAACCAAAGCAGCCAAAATACTCATTCATGACATCCCCCTCAAGGAAGTTGTAGGCTGCAATGGGGTCACCCTTCAGTCTTCTCTTCTCCAAGCTGAAGAAATCAAGTGGCCTCTGCCACTCTTTGTAAAGGTTGCACTTGAGGCCATTCACCATCTTGGCCACTCTCTTCCGGTCACTTTCTAATAATTTGATGTCATTCTTGTATTGAAGTGCCCAAAACTACACACAAAACTCTCTCTACAGAGGTGAGGTCACACCAGTACAGAGTAGAGGAGGACAATCACCCCCCTCAAACATCTCGAAGTGCTGCGCTTGAGAGCCGCTCCAGGACATATTTGGCCCTTTTGGCTGCCCGGGAACACTCCGACTCATACCCAAGTTGCCATCGATCCAAGCCCCAAGATCTCTTTTCATGGGGCTGTTCTTCAGCCTCTCATCCCTGTTATTAGTGAGAGATGCCTCTGCCTGAATTAAGGTGCAAACAAGACCACATGCTGGAGTCAACTATAAGGATTTTATTTAACAACAAACATGAGGCAGAGAGATAAAAAAAGAACTAGGAAAGAGAGAAGCGAGAGGGAGAGAGAAAGAGAGATAAGCAGAAAATCCACCATCCATAGATTTAGGAGTGTCCCATTGGTCCTTCCTCACCCTGGGCTTCTCAGTGGTGGGGGTCCCAGGTTGTTCTTTTGGTGGTACCACCTTCATACAGTCCAGGTTCTGAGTATCGACGGAGGCATGCTCCTAATTTACACGTGAAGCGCGGTTGGGCATGCCTTCATGGCATGCAAAGTGAGGGTAGGGGAGGTCCTCTTTCTGAGCATGCTTCCTCCAAGGTCTGGAGGGGCTTCTGTTGGTCGCAGATGCTGTCTGTCCCATATGATGGGGTGATCTTTGTTTGACCAGTGATATGCAAATGAATAGTTGCTTCCTTTCACACAGCTTGCCACAGCAGAAGTTTTTGTCCAGACGCATTAACCAGGATGTGCTAACCGGATATAGCCTCCACCAGGCCTGGAATTAGCACCTTCCTGTTGCAAATTCTTCCTTTCTGTGTTTATCTCATTGCAAGTCCTTCTCTAGCCTTAACAGTGTTTCAGATAGGCAACTGTACTTTTTAACTCATTACAGACTCAATTGGCACATATAACTGGGATTACCCTATCCCAAGTGATGAATCCAGCACTTGCTCTTGTTATACTTCATAGTGCTGATGATGGCCAAAGCTCTCCAGTCAATCTAGATCTCTCTGTAGGACCTCTCTAGAAATGGGTTGTGTGATTTTGAGGGTCTTTGGTGGTCTCAATCCTTAGGTCAACAATTCATACCCACTTCTTGACCTCATCTCGGCGCTTGCACTGTCTTTTGTGTTGTGTGGTCTCCATGGACCAGAACAGGGAAGAATGGCTGTGGAGACCTTTAGGAAAAATGGGTCTTAATGTCTTTGAAATGGGTCTTAATGAACACCGAGCAAGTTACAGAACCCAGACAGTTTGATTTTCTGAGCTTTAGGGTAATAGGAGAAATGGGTCTGCACAAAGTCTGTTGCAGAACCCAGAGAGCCTGAACTTCTGAACTCTAGGGGAAAATGACCATAACATGTTCAAGAGGGAATATGTAGTAGGCGGTTCAGGAAGTCTATGCTTTCCTAGTACCTCAGCCAATAGGGGAAAGGAAGAGGGCAACATGCGGTCAGGAGTTTTGGATAAAAGGAGGCTGTGTCCTCCAAAACCTTGAGAGACACTCCACGGGGGTATGGCCGAGCGGATTCTCTTCCTTTATTCAAATAAATTTGCAGGACTCCTCTGTCTCCTTTATGGATACCGGCTTTTCACAGCGTGGCTTTTCCGCACAATGTGAATAAGCAGACACTTCTTTATTTCGGTGCCAGGAACACAGGGGATTACTCCTCCAAGCGTGTTCCACTTAGTAAACAAAATCCATCCATATTATATACTTTTTCTGCTGAGTCATCGTTACATAAGTTCTTTTACATACTATGCATAATATGCCTGCTCTTAAATTTAACCTTTACCATAACCGGTTTTGCTACTTAAATAACTTCATCAATATTCCTACCCTAAAACAATCATTGGGCATCTCTACTGAGCTCTACCGATTGGAATCCTTGATATTCCAATCAAGATGGGAAGGGTAGGGGGTTTCCAAGCAGCGTAACTGGTGTGCGTGATGGTCTCCAGAGTTTCTTGAACAAAATGTAAGACATCCAGTAGCTTCTCGGCGAGGTTTCTGTGGTTGCATATTTTAAACACAGCACTCCTGACATTCCTATACTTTGTATTTCACCATTTTCTACTTGCAATCATAACAAACTCTTTTGTATGATTAAATCGATTATTTTATCAGAATATTTACAACATTTCTTCTAACTGAAGTCTCGACTGCTCCTCAGCTCGCGGGGAAATGTGAAAAAACCACTCTGTTTTTCTTCAAAGTGTGACGCGCTTGAAGCGGGGAGCTGTGGGAGTTCTCTGGAGAGCGGAGAAGGCTGGAAGGGAGGCAGGGAAAGAGGCAGGGAGGAGGGGCTCAGCCTGGAGGCATCCGAGGATCGGGAGGCTCAGTCCATCGCCGCTGTCCGCGGGTGAGCCCGCGGGCACTGCGCTGGCCCTCCCCGGCGGCCCGGGCCCCGCGCACCCCGCGCTGACGCGCCGGCC
>VZTA01017770.1:25480-79889 GCA_013398855.1 Mohoua ochrocephala | reverse complement strand
GTGGGGCGGGGGGCCCGGGCGGGGCGCGGGACCCCGCAGTTAGTCCGCTGCTCGTCTCGCAGAACCTATTAACATCAATAAGTGTCCTGCGAGCGCCTGAACAAGGACAATGCGATGCGCAGGCTCCGGAAACATCCCCCGCCCCGATCACCTTAAGGACGCAGAGGTTTGTTTGCTGTATTTCTCCATAGGGTATGGCAATCCGGGGAGATGCGCTTGAAAGATACTAAAAAAAAACCAACCAAAACAACCAGGAAATCCCCCTTCCCCCCCAAAACAAAACAGACAAAAAAGAGTAGTCACTGTCAGGGTTGAAGACCGGGAGTTTCGAGCGTCCTGTGTTTAAATTCTGCGATGAAAGTCCAGCGTTAGTGATTTTTTTTGCTTCAGACTCTCAAGACAGGCATCACAAGGTGTGCGGTAAGGAGCCGGTGCTCTGCTTTGTGTAAGAGGGACACCTGCAGTCGAGTATTGTGGTTGAACTGATAAAACTGTTTATATTACTAAAGGGGAAAAAAAAAGGTTTTAAAGAGGTATAGGCTCGCTGTTTC
Organism: Mohoua ochrocephala; assembly: GCA_013398855.1. Classification (NCBI taxonomy): domain Eukaryota; kingdom Metazoa; phylum Chordata; class Aves; order Passeriformes; family Acanthizidae; genus Mohoua; species Mohoua ochrocephala. The sequence continues at coordinate 79,338 of VZTA01017770.1, read as the reverse complement.
TGCCTTGGGTTGTCTGAGTAGTGTAGTTGATAGAATTAGCTCGCTTATTCCGTCTGCAGGGGCAGATGGAAATGTGGGAAAAAAATGCAAGTACTCTATCAACGCGTAGCAACTTTCTTCCTATGCTGTGGGAGATGTGCTTTGTATGCCCGTGGCATCAATGAAAACCAGAGGCATCAGGTAGAACATGAGTAGATTTTCCCCTGGAGCGCTGGATGTGTTTCAGAAGCCCATAGGAATGCTGGTGGTTGTTTTCCTAGAAGTTGTTAGGAGGTTGATTCATCTCTTTCTAGGAGCTCTGTGATAACTTTGGGCATTTCCCTGCTCTTAACTAGCCTCCGGGGAGGACTTAAAAATAGAACAAAATAAACCCAGCTCGTCGTGACTCCTGGTAAATATTTTCTCCCTCCTGCATCTGAGAATGATGGGAGTAAAACTTGCCACTAACAACAAAAACTCCTAACTGGGCTCTTATCGCCCTGTTCCCTTGAACTAGCCAACTGATGTCCCAAAACATTTAGATATTCCTGGCAGAGAAAACAGACTCGGGATAATGATTGCTTTTATATTACTGTCTACAAAATTAAATCCATTACTCTTGATGCCTGCGCCAGTATAAAAGTTCCCCTGAGTCTCAAGGTGCAAAGTCTTGGAAAACGTACCGAGGTAGCTCCCAAGATGTTTACCAGGAACTATTAGTTCAGTGTTTGGGTGGCTCACTGCAGTGAGTTGGGAGGCAGAGTTCAAGAATCCAGCCCCCTTTGTAGTTCATGCTTAAAAGAGTATTTTTTTCCCAGGAAATAATATATTGTCTGATGTTTTGGCAGAAGAAAAAAAACCATTACAGCATGCTTTATATCAAGTCTGTTATGAGGTGTTTTGGTTTCCTTCTAAATAGAAGCTAAAACTTTATCCAGTTCATTGGTCTGCCAGATTTTTAGAAGAAGTTTGTTTTTGTCATTTTGGTTCTGTTTTCTCCTTAAAACACAGATGCTTTTTTGCTTTCCGCCCTTCCTGCTAATCTTTTTTTTTAAAAGAAAATTGTTGTAAAATCAGTAAAATACTCTGATTTGCAGGAGGCTGTCCCTCAAACACTGGCTCTTTAAAAGTCAACAAATTGCTGACTTAGATTGTTTTCTGCAGGCTAAGGTGTTTTGGTAGGAGAATATTTTTATATGTTTCTAATTAAATTACACAGAACAACTATTTCTTTTTCCCATCTATTTCTTTTTGCCTTTTTTTGTTCAGTTTCATTTGCTGCAGCCATGAGCAACGTATCAGTGGGTTGGAGATGTGACACTGTCACAGCATTTGTGCTCTTTCTTGTAATAATTAACCTGTTAGTTTGATGTTGAGCCTTTCTTCTCTGTGTTGAAGACTAACAGTTGTCAGAGGGAGAGCAGTACTCCCCACCCCATAATTTAGAAGGCATGGCTGAAGACAGCAAAAGGAGTAAAAGAGGGAGCAGAAAGCCAAGAAGGTGCAATTCAACTCTCTTAATTCCTAGAGCAGCTCCTGCTTTGCTGACCATAGCTATGAGAGCTTGTGAAAAACCTTAGAGCCTGCTGGTGACTCTCAAGAAGAGGAGAGAAAAAAGAAAAGGCAAGGAAAAATGGTGAAAACACCCATTATGGTTGTTAGCATTAGGTAATGCTAACCTTTGCCTTTATGAACTGTTACTGGGCACTAATGAAAGGAGACTGGTGCTTCACAGCAAATTGGAATTCGAAATCTGCCAGGGGATCTTTTGATACATTACCAGTAATCAGGACATAGGAGACTCTGGTGGTATTGTTGGCACGGGTCATTGCTCCTTTGGTAAAAGCAGCACTTGAAGCTTATTGACTGCTGTCCCTTCTAGGAGCCAAGGCCAGTGAGGAACTCCTGTTCCTCCAGTGAGCACTCCACCTCTGTCTGAAGGGACACACGAGATTGCTGAAGTAAGTGATCTTTTTTTTTTCTTTTTAAAGTGAAATTGTGGGAGCCATTTTGTTGTCTAGTTTGGTTCATCCTGAAGCACCACAAGTAGCAGCATCAGTGCAACTGAAGAGGTAGAAATGGGGGAGAAAATAGGGTTGGAGGAAATACAATCCTACCAACCTGTCTTTGTTACTCAAAGCATTTCTAAGCGATATTCAATACTGTTACAGCCAGTTTTTTTCAAAGAACTGTAGTACTTTCCTATTGCTGATAGGGAATGGATTTTTATTTTTTCACACATATAATTGCTAGACGCTACTAGGATGTTTCTGACTGTCATTTGTGTTTCTGATAAACATGCAATTCAAGTTCTCAGGAGTTTCAAAACTGCATAGGGCAGTGGAAATGTAGAGGAAAAAAGCTGTAGGGTTTTACACTTGGAGGAATTTCAAGGAAGCTAATTTAATGGAAGGATTGATATTGTAATTTATAGTAGGCAGGAAATGTCACCAGTCAGAAGAGAAGCTATACTTTTAAAAAATACTCCTATGATCTTGAAGGTAGCACTATGCCTTCATGCTGGATAGAAATGGTCTCCATAAAATGCAAGTATGCCAAAGAGCTCTTCTAGTATGTGCTTGTGAAAGATTCCCATGGCCGAAACTCAATTAACTTCTTAATTTGCACTTCAGTCAGTATCCTGTACATAGATTGCAAACTTGTCTCCAATGAGTAGTCATTAGGCGTTGAATGATTAGGGAACAATACTTCTAAAAGGGGATGTCTGCAACTACTGGGGATGTAAGACGGCTCTTGAAATGGGCCTTAAAACTTGAAAGAAACTTGGAAATTCTTCAGAGGTTGAAGCATGTTCATGGTTTCTTTGCATTTCACTTGTTTCTGTGAAGTACATGAAGTACTGAGGCCTGAACAATAAGCCCCGAGCCGAAGTTGACTCTCAATGAAACTTCCAAACACTGTATAATATTTGTATCTTCTTATTAGCGCAAGATGCATGATCATTAGTGAAACATGTAGTGTGATAAGAGTGTATTTCTTTCTGTGTTTAGAGGCCTTTCAGGGCCATGAAATCGGATATCTGGCCTTGTTTGGAGGTACATGGTCAATGCCAACTCCCTTGGTTCCTCCTTGGGCCCTGGCCAGGCTTTGTGTGGAACCCAAGGGGACAATTGTTACGAATGGAGAGGGGAGTTGTAAACAAGTTTCTCCCTTTGCCCAGGCCTCTGGCAGTAGACAGTAACTTTACTGAGGTGGCCAGCACCCCAAAACCCACTCTCGTTGCAAGTTCTTAATAATGACCGATCAGGCCTATTACAACATGGATTATTTATTGAATAGACCAAGAAAAACAGACATAAGACTTTAACCAGACTTACTACTACACAGGATAAACAAAGAAACGCTACTAGTAGATAACATACAGTACAGGATTAAGGTACCCAGTTTTACAGCTAGCAAAGAAATAGTATAGATTAGGATTCAATGTATTTTACCATCCAGTTCCTGATGAGGCATACATCAAATCCTTCCTCTCAATTTCCGGAAAAGTATCTACAAAGCTGCATCCAAGCGTCTTAGGAGAAGCCCTACATGTTTCCAGGGGGTGTGTAAGAGGCTTCGTTCTCCATAATAATTTGTGTGGCTCTTATAGTTGTAAAGAGCAGTGTCGTTAGATCAATAATGTGTATTTTTTAAATCTCTTCGCATATCTGCTCTTCAGACCAAGATGTTGATTCTTAGTTGGGGGGTCTCAGCCCTTTTGGTGCCAGAGATGACCCCTTGCTGGGCCTTTGACCTGGCCTGGGTTATCTCTTCCATATGCACCAGCCATCTGTGGTAGAGGTGGGGGGACACATCCTGCCACAACAATGAAAACAGATGTTCCTGCACTGGAAGGTATGGAAGCTTGTTTATTCAACAACATAAAAGCTGGACCCTCTCACAGCAAAGATGGAGACCTCACCTGCGGGTGGACGCACCTGAAGAATCTCCCAGTTACCAGGAGTGGCTCTCCAGTCCTTCGCTGTGACTGGAGCTCCCCAGCTGAAGTGCAGATCTGGATGAGGTAACTGATGATGTACCTCCATTAATCACTGTAGGCAATCTGCTGTAGTAATGATTCGGTGCATTGCTTAGCTTATCCTTTTGTGATTCTTTGCTGTTCTGAGCTATAGTAAATTACACTTACTCCTTAAAGTTGTTGTGCGTGTCTTTTGTGCTGACCATGTCAACTGGCAGAACAGTGTGATGGTAAATAGAAATTTGCAGTTGAAACATAGGGGTGTAAGTATTTTCTGAAAAATGCCGTTCCATCCAAGAAAAGACAGCTTTGGATTCTGCTTCATCTTTAGCTGACCCTCTTCCATCACGGTAATACTCACAACTAGAAAAGGATGAGCTATACCTAATACTTAGAGATGTGTGTTTCAGTTATGTACGTGAACTTTTCTACAGAGGCAAGGATATTCCTGTATAAAGGAGTCTGATGCTACTAGTAGAAAAGCTTTCATCTGTGAGATTCGGGATAGAATATTTGGTGATGTCAATTTGTCTGATGAATCCAGTCCCTGTTATTAATGCCTTTTCCCTGCACATCTTTTCTGTTAAAAAATTGCTTTCTCAGGCTTACAGCTATTAGTTTAAAGAGAACTTTTTTTTTTTCTCTGAGGAGTGTAATCAATAAATGCTTGGCTGATACAACCAAGGAATCAAATACAATCTTGAATATTTAATTTCGTTCTGAACAGTGATGTTTCTTTTGCTGGTGTTGGTGTGTTGCTTGGTATCATGGAGACCTAGAATGTTGTGAAGCATGGCTCCTCCAAATGCCTGGAGTCCATAGTGCTTGCAGAAGATTCACTTCTACCTTTCAGAATAACCTCTTGGAGCTCAGTTTAGATGCCGCTTATGACAAATTCAGATACTTCTGTATCTGGTCCTTCTGGTTGTTGATATGTGAAATGTTTTTTGTCTGTATTAGCTCATTTGTGGTGAGAAGAATGACTTCTTTATTCTTGACCCATTGACCATGACCACATTTCCTATGACACTTGTGACAGTGTTGCTGGGTACAATTATTACAATGGATTGGGACCATTGCCAGATGCCATGGAATGCTTTTGCCTTGATTTTTGATTTTTGTACTATCCCTGAATAAGTCTTTAAATGGAGTTACGTAAGTGTAATTTCTCAACTGCAGAATTTCCGCGTTCCCTCCAAGATGTAAGGCACATTCAGAGATTAAAGCTTGTTTCACTCTTTTCCTACATTTGTTTTGCTGATGGCCAGGGTCAGAAAAGACACAGATACCAACTTAAGGAATAAGTGTAATTTACTATAATACGAAACTGCGAAGAACTACAAAAGGATAAGATAAGCAAAGGATAAGCATCAGCTGGGGGAAGCGACTGTCACAGCGAAGGACTGGAGAACCACTCCTGGTAACTGGGAAATCCTGCAGGTGTTTCCACCCACAGGAAATGAGGCTTCCGACTTAGCTGTGAGAGGGTCCCGTTTCTATTCTGTTGAATAAACAAGCTACCATCACTTCTAGTGCGGCAACATCTGGTTTCTTTCTCCTGCTGAGTTTCTTCCAAAGCCTGGCCAGGGCTCAAGGAGGAACCGAGGGAGTTGTCTTCGATCCTATACTCCCAAACAAAGCTAGATTTGGCCTTGCCTGGTTTCTAAATACTGAAACCATGTTTTGCCAATGAGTGGATACATGTATCAAATTACTAATTATTTGTTAATGAGCATATATATTTAACATCTGGTTGGAAGGTTCATCTAGAGGTCAACTTTGGCCCAAGGTCTGTTGTTCAGGCCTTAGTGCTTGAACATTTCGCTGATGTTACTATGAAGTGTGATAAGTAGAAATCTGCAGCTGTAGTCCTGCATCAAACGTCTTTATTGAAACTAAATTTCAAATTTTTTTAACATAAATACTGAAATTGGAAACTCGTGAGTGCAGCAGGATGTTCTTTCTGTATAAGTGGGGGTGAAACAGCTTGAACTTCACCCTACTTGCAAATATCACCAGTGATGGAGGGAGGGTAGTCAAGTTGCTTTTGGTATTGAAGAATACTGATATCAGCCTGACTGAAACACCTCAAAATTTACCAATATGAGGATGTGAAGAAGCTGTTGTTTCCTGGCAGGAACTGGCACTGTCAGGAATGTGGGAGACAGATGTTTCCTGATAAAAGGAACCAATGAGTGGTAGTACTAATAATTCATTTAAAATGAATTATGTTCTGCTGAGCTAGCCTAGCAATGTAGGACTGACAGTCAGTCATGTTATCCTATAAAAGCCCAAGCTCTCGTTTTTATGGTAGGGATTTCTAGCACACTCCTCCTAGGAGTGTGCGTGGAGATTCTTCCCTTAAGTGGGGATGCTTCTCATGGTTACTCCTTGGGGCTGAGTGAAAGAGATTTGCCCATGGTCATGAGTATGGGTGACCAAAACCAATCTCTTCTCGATGATTATTAAGCTAGTTTTGAAAATACTGATTTAATAAATAGTGCACTATAATAGCAGTTATAGCCTTCTGTACTGAGGGAGGTCATGGAGCAGATCATCTTAAATGACATCACACGACACCTATAAGACAACCAGGGAATCAAGGCCAGCCAGCGTGAGCTTATGAAAGGCAGGTCCTGCTTGACCAACCTTGGTTTAAGAAAATTTAAGGGGAACACTCTAAAATGAGTTACCTCCCTTAGTTTTAACCAATCCCTTTCCACCAACAAAGACAAGTAGAGGAGATATAAGTGAAAAAATTAACAGTGTACTGAAAAAACCAAAACAGCAACAGGCAAAAAATGACAGTAATAGTCACCAGTTCCTTACAAAGTTGCTGAAATCTCCTGGACTCCCTGGGAACAAAGAGAAACTCAAAATGGCAGAGTGACCCCTTCCCCAAGATGGCGCCTGCCACGGGTGCCTGCATGTGGGGAGACAAAGGGAAAAGGAGGGCAGCCCTCCTCCTCTCCCTTTATCTCTCTGGTGGTGGCAGCTCTGGTGGCTGGTACTCAGTCGAGGGCTAGAACTCGTTGGAGGGACTTTGCTGCCTCCTCCTCGGCAGAAGACAGCAAGGCAAAGCCTCTGGGCTGGTGCGACTCGGGGCCTTCTTGCCTCGGCCGGGCTCTGCTGGCAGGCTGGGCTCTCCACACGGAGCGGGGCCGCTCTGCTTCTCTGGGCGCGACACGGTGGCTGCAGACAGGTGTTGAAAAATTCGTTCTGAAATAGTTTTTGATTGGGAAGTGCAGCTTCTCAAGTTGCCGCTGTTGTCAGTAGAGCCAAAAGGCAGGAGAGACGCAAGAGAGAGCTCTGCCTTAGTGTCTCGACTTTTTTTAAAGACTTTGAGAATGAAGTGTGTTCACTTCATCTCCAAACAAAAAAAACCCGCTAACAAACTGAGAAATACTGTTTATTCAGTGTTGAAAATCACGTTAAGAGTCCTGGTGTTTGGAGGAGACAATGCTGAAAACAAAAAGGAAGGCTGGGAAGGACAGCCTGATGCAACATGAAGGCTACAGGAGTGAAACATAACCATCCTATGAACATTTTTGTAACACATTTGTGGCAGCAGATGGCATTAGGACAGCAAAGTCATAGAATCATAGAGCATGCTGAGTTGGAAGGGACCTGTCAGGATCATTGAGTCCAACTCCTGGCGCTATGCAGGACACCCCAAGAATTGCATCATGTGCCTAAGAGCATTGTCCAAACACTTCTTGAGCTCTGTCAGGCTTGGTGCTGTGACCACTTCCCTGGGGAGCCTGTTCCAGTGCCCAACAACCCTGTAGGTGAAAAACCTTTTCCTGATATCCAACCTAAACCTCTCCTGACTCAGCTTCATGCTGTTTCCTTGAGTCCTGTCATTGGTCAGAAGAGTGAAGGGATTGGTACCTGCCTCTCCTCTTCCTCTTGTGAGGAAGTTGTAACTGCAGTGAGATCTCCCCTCAGTCTCCTCCAGGCTGAACAGACCAAGTACCCTCAGCTGCTCCTCACATGGCTTCCCCTCGAGGCTCTTCACCATCTTTGTTGCCTTCCTTTGGACACTCTCTAATAGCTCACTGTCTTTCTTACATTGTGGCACCCAAAACTGCCCCCAGCACTCGAGGTGAGGCCGCCCCAGTGCAGAGCAGAGCGGGACAATCCCTTCCCTTGCCCAGCTGGCGATGCTGTGCCTGATGCCCCCCAGGACACGGGTGGCCCTCCTGGCTGCCAGGGCACTGCTGACTCCCACTCAACTTGCCACTGACCAGGACCCCCAGGTCCCTTTCTGCGGCACTGCTTTCCAGTATCTCATTCCTCAGTCTGTACATCCAGGGTTGCCCCATCCCAGGTGCAGAATCCATCGCTTGCTCTTGTTAAACTTGATACAGTTGGTGATTGCCCATCTTTCTGATCTGTCCAGGTCTCTCTGCAGGGTCTCCCTGCCTTCAAGAGAGTCAACAGCTCCTTCTACTTTAGTATCCTAGACAAACTTACTTCGTATTCCTTCGAGTCCTGCATTCAGGTCGTTAATGAAAATGTTGAAGAGCACGGGGCTGAGGATGCAGCCCTGTGGAACCCCAGTAGGTGACAGGTCACCAGTCTGATGTCAGCCAAGTACAATGCTTTGTGCGTGACCCGTGAGCCAGCAGCTCACCCGTCACATGATGTGTTTAACCAGCTGTGTGCCAGACATTTTGCTAGAAGGACACTGTAAGAGACAGTATTGAAAGCTTTACTGAAGTCCAAAAAGATTCAGGTACTGCCTTTCCTAGATCAACTAGGTGGGTTACCCTGTTGTAGAAGGAAATCAGATGTGACAAGCTGACTTCCCCCTCATGAAGCTGTGCTGGCTGTGACTGATGACTGTTGTCCTCCAAATGTTTTTCAAGAGCTCCCAGGAAAATGTTTTCCATGATTTTACCAGACACTGAAGTGACACTGACAGGCCTCTATTTTCCAGGGTCCTCCTTCTTGCCCTTCTTGAAAATTGGGACAACGTTTGCCAGCTTCCAGTCAGCTGGGACTTCTCTGGATTCCCAAGATCACTCAAAAATCATCAAAAGAGACTTTGCGATGACATCAGCAGCTCTTTGAGGATTATTGGATGAATCCCATCAGGATTTGTCAGAAGTCGATAGGTAAAAGGGGGAAATACACTATTGGAAATGGTGGAATGGGAATCTGCAAAGAGAAGTGACTACTAGTCTTCATACGGTTAAGGTTACTGTAAATACTCCGCGATTGACTGGCAATCTGAGATTTTGGTAGTTTCCAACAAATAATCTCCTATGTAACTGCTGAGAATTTTGGGGCAAGAAAAATCCTGTGTGCTGATGCTGTTGTGACATCTAAAATACAGTTATAAAGAGAGGAAAATGAGAATTATGGGTGTTTATGTACTCTTTTTCTTTGGGCATATTTAGTTGGTTCAGGCTGTCTTTCTATGACACCGTAAGTCAAAATGCTGAATTAGATTTAAATGCTTTAGGTTAAATAAGACATGCTGCTACAAGTCCAGAAACAGGAGAGCAAAGTTTTGCTGGCCTGCAGCTGAACTTTTGTCCTTTCAATTCTTGGAATCTTCTGTTTGCTGAACTGCGTTCTGGAGAGGTACGAAACAGCTGTGATCACAGTGGCTGGAATTGAAATACGTATGTTTATAGAGTTTTGGTTCTATTAAAGGGAGCTTTTAGCAATGAATAAGAGTATTTTGGAGCTATTGTGAGTGCCTCAGTTACACTTGTTGCGGAGGAGATTTAGGCCACTTGGGGAGCCACTGGCACAGGTAGCTGGAAAAGTGGTTTTATTGAAGTAAAATGATGTAAAAGTGAGGCTTAAGAAAGTGCCCTGGCAAGGTTTTACAATAATAGTAATAATTCAAAAGGATTAATACATTATCTTAGAGCTCTATGATACAAAGTTATGCATGATATCAGTCAAAGATCTGCAGTTGGTACAGGGTCTTTCAGCCTCAAGGAGTAACTTAGAGGTGACCCAACTCCAGGGGAGGTTACAACCCTGCAGCTGGCTGCTTAGCAGGGAGAGATCAAAAAAAGGCTCCCTTGGGCTTTCATATTTGTGGAATAAAGTGGTTGGCTCGTAGTCAAATTAAATGCCATGGAAGAGGTAGGCATAAAATTCCTTGCACCCACAACTTCATTTGTTCCTTAGTAATTAGTCCTGAAAGAACTACCTGCTATTAATGTCTTGTTCGCATGACTGGTGTTCCGGTTTCCCAGCTCTTTTGCATCAAAGCTCTCCATGTCACCCTGTTCCTGTGTGGGTTTTCAAAGAACAGGTGGGAACTAGAGATGTTCTTGACCTGGTCATGGCCAAGGCTTTTACTTCCTTGTGAGCCTGAGCCAAGCTCAATAATTTGGTCAAGGAGTTGAGCTTATCCCTGTGACTACAGTCAATCCACTTTATTGACCCAAAGAGTGGTAGTACAGTTACCTCTTGCCTCTGTCATCATTGTGTGTTGTATTGCACATAAGTGGTGAAGGTACAATTATTTGATGAGTTTCTTACTTTAAGCATTATAATTAATGCTTGTTATATACCATTGCACACACAGATACTGATTTAGGAGAAAGGTTGGAAGTGTTTGTGGCTCATATTCCAGTCCCGGGTGCAATGCGTGCACAGCAAGGAATGGAGAGGGTGGCCTAGCTGACCAGGACTGTATCATGGCAAAAGTTTAGAGCCCAGGAGACTGGATATTTGCATGTGGAGGAGGGAGTAGATTGGGTAAAAAAACCAGACTGCAAGACAGTTTCAGAAATACCTTTGGTACTGCCATACAAAAAGACTCCTTTAAAATAACCCCAACCCTTTACATTCTGGGCAGGACCCTGGCATTTACCAAGGAGAGAAAAAGTTCCTGGTGTTCTTTGAGGGCTGAAATTTGGGATCATATCTTGTGTAAGATTCCCATCTATATGTGCTAGGAAAGTCAGCAATATGCTGGTGATGAGAGACATCAGGAGTGGGAGAAATTTCAGCTAATATTGCTCGAGCTGTCTTAGCATCAATGGCAGGACTATAGCCATAGCCTGGAGGTAAATGAGTAAAGGTGTAATTAATGCCATTCCAAGTATAAGCAAAATCAGCTTGGTAGGCCTAGTGGATGGGACACTGGAGGAATGTCTTTAATGCCCAATCCTGTTATGCATAGATAAGAGGAAAGGTAAGTGGCATTGATTGTTTTGGCAGCTTTTGAGACTGCAGTATGAGGCAGAGAGGGGGCAAAATTTATGCCTAGGTAGCTGTTACAGGCAGAATGGAAGCTTCACACAAGGTTTATCAGGGTGACCCTCCTGTTGAGTCACAGGGTGCAGAAAGGATCCCATTGCTTTCTAAACTCCTCCTCAGAGAGGAATCTGGGTGTAGCTGGATCTGGTTCTAGCCTCAGACTTAGTCAAAGGTTTATGTCTAAAGAATTACGCAGGTGTAGTTGAATCTTTGTACAACTTCATCCCACAGGATAAAGGAAGGCAGACCAATATGGAAAAATGATTTATTTTTATGGTGTTAATATTGATGATAATATTGATCATAATACTGGCTAGACTAAAAGACCTTAATCAGAATTAGTTACTACACAGTATAGATAGTTAACTATAATTACAGTGACAATTTCAAAGCTGGCAAAATAACTAAGTACAGATTGATGTTGCTCACTCCATACCATGTCTGTGGGCATATCTCTTTAACTCAGCTTTGAGAAGTAACCTCGGAGGTATCCCCATTCAAAGGAGAAATCTCCACACACAGTTCTAGAAGGGAGTATGTTAAGAGCGTTGGAAGCGTAAAACAGTGAAGAAAATAGCAAAGCTCAATATGAGATGCAGCTCTCACATCAGAGCACCAGTGATCAGAGCAGATATGGAAAGCTGATGGAGGTTTTTGTTGCCATGGCATCGGGGAGGAATGTAAAGTGGGAAAGGAGCAGTGCAGTCTCAATACCAGGAAATGTTTTGTACAGCTGCTACCAGGTATACCTCCTACCAAGAAATACTGCATACAACACAGCCACAAAGAACAGAAAATTTGACCACCCACAGCACTTTGCATGATAATGGCTAATAAGGTATGAAAGGACCCTGATTTTGTGTTTAGCTGGGGGATGAGAATTTGAAATGAAAATTGTAGGGACGCATCTTCCTCGCCCTCTGCAGAAGGGGCACCTTTTGGTAAGACTTGTGTCCTGGGCTATGCCGAGTGTTTTGATGTGAGAAATTGAGCTTGTGATTGCCATTGTATTGTTAGGGCTATATTTAGCTGCTCTGCAGTTTGTGCAGATACCACTGGCAGTCCAAAAGAGCCACGTATGTTGCATTTAATAAACCATAGTATTTGTGAACCTGACTGGTTCTTTTGAATGCAACTGGACTTATAGTTAATAGACTGTTGGAGCACCCAGTGCCAGGCCTTTAGTTATGTTTTCGTAACAAGTTCCTGCTGTTAAAAATTGGGACTGGACTTTTATAGTGATTCACTGTCAGTCAGATGTTCCTGGGCCAGCTGTTTCAGCTCAGTAGCCTTTAGCTCAGCAGTGTCAGGTAAATTATCAGTACTATCACTTCTTGGTTGCTTTATCAGGAGCTTTGTTACATCGTCACCAGTGCCAGTTTCTGCCAAGAAACACTGTTCTTCACCTCCTCAGAATGTTTAACTTAGGGATTATTGGATCAGGCTGGTCTCAGCATTGTTCTACACCAAGTGCAGCATGATCCCCCTTCTTTGTCCATCACTGATAACTTTTACAATCAGGGTATTGTTCAAGCTGCTTTACCCCCCACGGAGGCAGAGCGTCCTGCTCCAGTAGCTCTGGTCAGATGCCAGGAGCCATTGGACTTGTGGGCTGACTGTCTGGGGCTATTAAAAGGGGATGTGGGTGCAAGTGAATACTCACTGTTTTTTCAGTTCTCTGAGAAGAGACATGGTGAATTTTGGGGCTTGCAGGATCACAGGGTGTTAACAGCATGGGTCACTGGAGATATGGGAGGTGCTTTTCAGAGTCCCCAAAGTAGGGGGAGTTTGATTCAGAAGTACCAGGAAATTGTACCTTCCCTGGAGCATGATGGAAGGTCCGGTCTATGAGTGGTTCTGTCTGTGGAAGTAAAAAAGCTAATGCCTTGTAGGCCTTTGTAGACCTTTCTGGTTAGAAATATCTGTAGCATTGCCTCACTGAGTAAGAGTGGCCAAATTATTGGAGTGAAATACTTGTAAAAGGATGTACTGTCTGGAGCTTACCCGAAGTAATCTGTATGCTACCTTTCTTTGTGGTAACTTACTGCATCTTGCTTATCTGACATGTACCTGTAGTCCTGTGAAAAACAAGGCATGTAACCCAGAGGTATATAAATATAAACTCTGTCACTGCCCCAGCTGGGCAAGGTTCAACTCAGCAGAGGCTGTTCCTTGGCTGCTGTTTGTGGTACATAGCTCTGCAGCTACATGCAGTGATAAACTGCTGCTGTGCAGACCTGACTGGAATTGCGTAGGAGCTACTCCACAGTGGAGGTTAGAACCTCCCAAAAACAGATCCTCAGGCTGGCTGGCTCTTAGGGAAGTCGCACTTGACTGACCTTGGGAAGGGCTGAAGGGGCTCCTGGAACCTGTGGACTACTGCAGAGGGTGAGAGAAGTGGTCCCCTCCTTTGTGATCAACTGAAGGCAGAATTTTGACTGCCCATGAGGACACACAGATGATGATACCATTGATGGTGGCATCTACCTCCAAATGGGAGGTCTCCGTAAGGTGCGCCCTCCATGGCACCTGAGAAGGATTATCAGGTTCTGTCTGGGGTAATTGTATGTCTGATAAGTCTGGGTAACCAAGGGCTGGGGGGGTTTCCAGTTGATGAAGTGGTGGGAGGGGCACTAGGGCCCTTGCTAAGGCTCTGGTGGGAAAAGGTGCAGCATGGGGGCTTGTTGGCNGCCAGTAAAACAGGTGCTGGGACTCTGTGGGCTGCCTGGTTGGCATACCCAGGACTAGACAGGCTTTCGAGATTCCTTGGGTCAGGATCCTTTAGCACAGACTTAGGGGTGTTTTTAACTACCTTGACACAAGGGGTTTTGTGGTAACTATGGCTGCATCCTGACAGAGTAGGCAGGATGACAGAATGAGCATAGCAGAAACTGACTTTACAAATAGCTGGGGCCATGTGGTGCTGGGCACTGAGCCTGCTGATGTTAATGGGCTCCGAGTGGGCCAGGACTCTTTAACTGGTGCTGCTGGGCCTCAGATGGATGACAAACTCATAGAACTTCATCTGGTTCACAGGGGCTACATCTGTAGAATGATTGATAGCCTACCTGTGCTTAATTCCAAATTTGTGGGACTGCCCCAGGAAATAGTATGTGGACCTTGGTGATCTCAAGGCCTTTATCTTTGAGCATATGCTAGTGATACCCAAAATATAGCCTGGGTTTTCCAATGGAGTTTGTAGTTGCATTCCAGACCCTACAGGAGGGCCCAGGCTTCTGATTCTGAAATTCAGGGGGTACCTGCCTGTCATGTGACATATTTGCAATTCAGGTTAAATAGCACACAGTAACAGATTTGTGAGAGTGATCACCTGATTTGGCTAGGGTTTATGCCTGTGAAAAAGCACACAGAGACACAGTCATGATGCCTCCATTGACATCATATCCAGTTTAATAGTTGGGCCTTATACATAAGCCCAGTTGGGCTTCAATTCAAGGAGGGAGAAGTTTGACATATGATTGTCTGAAATCAAATTGGACCAAGTATTTCTGTCCTGGTTGTCTTGATCAATTTTTGTTTCAGAAACTCACTTTCAGGCAGCTTCCAGCCACCTGTAAAGCTTTTCCCGGGCAGATACTGCTATCGCAGGGACCCCGTGGCCCTCTGATTTCTCCACAGTCACCGCAAGGCTTCTAACACAGACTGTGGCAAGAGTCGTAGAGTTGTGTCTATTCCAGCCTAAGTGTCCTGCTGGGCTTCAGACACTTCTTGTTTGTAGGGAGATAACTTGGGCTTCAGCTGCATTCAGACAGTGGTCAGCATTTCTAAGACCATGAGCTAACACAAATAGGCAGGGTAACTTTCCATTCATGCTTTTATCTTTCTCACTTTTCCTGTTCAAAGAAAGGACCAGGTAGTTCCCTCCAGAAGAGCATCTGGCACCCATAGGCAGGGCAAGGCCCCAAAACAATTCAGTTCAGGCATCTGCTGCAAGGCTCAGGCCAGTCGTGATGCCATGTACTGCATCCCTCTGTTGACACTGGAGTGGAGGGACTTGATGCAGCCTGGGAGAGTTAGTTTTGGGATACAGTAACAAACACCAGACCAGCAGCTTTAGGGATAAACAGTTTATCTCAAAACAACAGAGACTCTTGGGGATGGTCCTGTGTGGTTCCTCGTACAGAAATTCCTGTAACACACAACCCATATCATGGCTTACAAGAATTTCAAGGTACATCTGTTACAATCTCCACCCCTGGTCCTTTTGGACCAGGTTATAGGGTTTAACATTGCAGTGAACCCCTCCGCTTGTCCCCAGCCTGGCTGCAACAAGGGGTTCCTAATTTTTTTTTGGTCTTGATGGTGACAATAATTGGATTTTACTCTTGGTGAAGTTGTGTGCTGCATGTAGTCAAAGTTCCTCCTCTAGCAAGGATTTTACAGTTACTAGTGGTTGGCATCTTAATCTTGTTTGCCTCTCTCACAGTTATGTTCCCAGAAAATGTAAATGTCTTACGTTTCCTCAGCATTTGTCTAATTCAAGGATGTGATTGTTTTATGCCCAATCATTTTTCAGGAAATAACCCAGTGTAGCGTTAGCAGCCTGAAAGCTTCATCTTGGATGCAAAAGCCTGTTTTCTCCTCTAAGATTCCTGCATCACTGTAAGTATTGCCTTAACACTGCTGTTGATGTTTTTTTATGAATTTCATAAAATTTCCTGGTTTTTTTTTTTGTTATTGGTGTCTTATGAGAGCAGAGAAGGTTAGAGAGTGAAGAAAGATAGAGGTGTCTTTGAATCTTAAAAATAACACCCAGAAAATTATAACACTGGGTCTTTTGTTTTTTATAGGCTAGGTATGATTGATACTTCTGATTCTCAAATTGGAAATCAGAAGAGTCTTAAAATCTAGAAGAGCCTCATGGAGGAAAGTCAGGAGCTCAGGGTGATCTGGGAGAAATGGCACGAAACATTTTGTCGAGAAACTAACACCCTGCACAAAGTGAGGTGTTTGTTCCGTCCTAGCTGGGTTTGACCTTATTGAGAGGAGCTTGTCGACATGCAGACAAGCATTCATTCTTGTAGGTCATCATGGGGGTTTTTGTGCTTTTTGTGCATTTTTGAAAGCTGAAATAGTGTTTGGCTTTGAAGGCATTGTCTCTAACAACTTCACAGAGTAACATGCTCACCCAGTTGGGTTTGTTGTTAATCTGTGTGCATTCTGGAATATTAACACATGAAGACTTAGAGATATGTGACTTCGTCACCTCCCAAAGGTGTAAATACTGCAGTAGCAGAAGTGTTGCTGTCACCTCTATGCTTTCATGCCTTCTCCCAGCTCAGTAAGTTAATGCTATCAACAGAATTAGGGGTGCCTTGCTTGCAGCTCACTAGAGCCACAGTCGTATTTCTCAAAATTAAACCAGCGGGCCACATTATTATGAGAGATTTTTACTGAACACAAATTATTTTTTTCATTTCTTTTGTTGTATTTGAAGGTATAATTGAAATTGAGTCTTATTGTCTGAAAACCTTGGCCTGTATTTTATTCTGTGGGTGTTTCTTATGTTCAGCTCCTGAGTATTGTTTATTGTGTCATGTTATACACATACCTTGGGGGTTTTTTCCATTGTTTTTGGATGAAGAAGGTAAATATAGCAATCTATTGTTAAATTAAAAGGTTGAATGATAATAGCATTAGCAGAATAATGTGAAGATTTTGTTAGTCATTAGATAGTCAATAGGATTGTTAGTTGCTTCTCTTTTTATACTTTAACTGTGTTCTGGGAAACAATTTATGCAACTTGACATTGACAGCATTCATGTCCACGGGTTGTGCTAACAGGGTTGCTCTCCTACCTAGCAATTTAAGTTCAACAGTTCTGTTCATGATGCATTCTAAATCACTTCTTAGTAAGTGAAATAGGTCTTGATCAAAAGGTTGTAATTTTTGTAAATTTCTTTTTTTAGCATTTTGGTTTTGCCTGAAGAAAAAGAAAAAGAAAACAAGCAAAGATGGACTGGAATGTAAGGCCAGTCCAGAACGCTGATGCAAATACAAGCCTGCAAAGTGAAGGAGCATGTTTCACTCAGTTACTTCCTAATGGACATGCCTTTCCTCAGACAAATGCCAACTCCTCTAAAAATGCATGCACTTATGCTGAAAATAACCAAATCGTGTATGTGCCAACTGTCAACGCTGCCTTCCCTGCTGTAAATGCCGAAGGATTCAAAACTTCAGATCAAACCTCACCAGGAGCATCTGTAACTGGTAATAATTTTTTTCTGTCAAAATACTCAGTTAAACAGCATTCACAGATGTACGTAACAGCTCCGAAACCTCCCATTCAGAATTCACCTTTGCGGGCACAGATAACTCAGACTTCTTGGCCAGTCTCTAATCCCTACAGTTATCCCTGCAGAAATTTACCTTCCCTGTCCTCTCAAGTGAACGCAGGGAATAACGTAAGGAACGTTCTTGGGGAGCCTCAGTACGCCGCTACCAACGCTTACACCCTGCAGCCAGAAATGCTGCAGCATAATTCTGTGAGACTCGCAACGCTACATCAAGGTGGCATTCATCCCCAGAATAATTCTCTTCCTCTTGGTACTTCCGGGCAACATGTCCAACCCCAAATATTTAATTCCAATACTCAGTGTAAAGTTTTGTACTCCGTGAATCAAAATACTGGAACAAATGTACAGCTGCCACAATTTCAGCCGAGTCAGATGGGATCGGAAGCTCCCAGAGGATGTTCTGCACCATCTTTGTTGCCTGCCAACTGTGTTTCAAGACCCGCAGCACAATCTTCAATGGGTGTACCACAGGAAGTGCAAAATGTACCTAATGGATACAACGTTAGCCAGCAGAGGTGCCCACTGGATCCAAAAAATGCTCCTGGGTTTAACAGCATCCAGCAACACTGTCAGAAGCAGCCATCTGGAGAAGTCAGTCAATCAGTCAGGAATGTCTGTAATCCAAGTGGAAGTGTGACAGCGAATCGGTCTTTTAATGAAAGCTCTATGCCATCCCCTGGCATTCCCAAAGAACTGCTTGATGTTGTGAAAGAAATAGAAGCTCTTTCTTCAAAGCCACTGAGTGATCCTGCTTCAGTCCCAGAGAGCCAGACTAGTAGTTTGATGAGTGGGCCTGTTAATGCTCAGATTTCTTCATCGGCAGCAACACGTGGAACAGCAATTACAAAGGAGAGACTGGCTTGGGAAGCTGAAAAGCTGAAATGTCTTAAAAAAAGGGTTGTCCTGCTTGAAAGGGTTCATAATTATAAAAAAAAAATCTATCATGACAAAAATGCTCTCCCTCCTCCTCCTAGTTATGTGTGTCCTCCTGCTAATTGTCTTCCATATGTGCCCAAACAAAATGTACCACCTTCCCCATCGGAAGCAGTGAGGACAGAGAGGCCCACGCTCAAGGTTTCACACGAAGAAAGGAAGGACAAAAATCCAACCGGTGCTGATAACAGAAGATTGGAGGTGACTCAAAGTAACACTCATGTGGAGCAGGGAAGCCTTTCATTGAGCTTCACTCCTCTTCCCTCTCAGAGCAAAGTCCCAGCTCAGTTTAATAGTCCTGAGAGCACCTTGGAACAAAGGGATGTGTATGCCTTGGCCTCTTCTCAAGGAACCGTGACTTCCTCGAACAATGCTTCATGTTTTACTCAAGCAGGGAGCTCTGTCAAGACTGCATCAAAGAGTGTGCAGATTGGCCCCGAGAACTCATCGTTTCTTCAGTTTGTGTTGAGCAGCACAAATGTCTTGAAAGAGAAGACAGCTGGTGCTACTGCTGATAAAATACTGACGAGTCTCCTGTGCAGTGAAAAACCACTGCTCGATACGTCTGTCTCGGGCGGAAGCTTGCTAAAAGACACCAGTGAGAAGAAAGTAGAAAGTTTGAAAGGTGAGCAGGCATCTGTGGCTCACACGAACTCTCCTGCATCAGAAGCAACTGCATCTGGTGATGCTAAATTCCAGAGTGCGGCAGCTGAGAAAAAAACGCCGTTTACTGAAAATGCGTCCTGTAACCAGAGCAATTGTAGTTGCTCTGTGGAAGAGCTGGCTGCGTGCCTGCGCTTGTGGGGGAAGTATCCATCAGAATCTGTAAGTGTGCAAAATAAAGTGTCAAATGAAAGCCCCACCGCAAATCAGATTTCACCCTCCAGCCAAAACACAAAGAAGAGAGGGAAAAAAAATGTTCTGGCCAGCGTGGACGAGGCAGTTTTGCCTGTAACGACTACCCCTGTGGCACAAAAACTCGATACATTGACTTCCAATTTGATGAAAAATTTTGAACTCCAAGTTGCAGTTGTCTCTCCTTTAGTACTTTGTGAACAGAGAAATCTAAGTGAGCAGGCAGGCAAGACTCCAACACCTGAAGGTAAAAGCTATCCAGTGATTGACCTGGAGAGCACATGTAGTTTGCGAGAAGAAAAGGAAAATGGTTTAAGTGTGGCAAATACTGCCAAAGGAACAACAGAAAATGCTTGGTCATCACCCAGTGATTATGTTCTGGAACAAAAAGTGGACTCAGATTTGCAACAGATCAAATTAAGTGGTGAAAACCAAGGGAAAGTTAGTCAGTCTGCACAAGATGCCAGAAAAAATCTGCATCTTGGATTACAAAACAGGGCTTCTCTTCCTGAATCAGACATAAATTTTTGTAGTCAAATCTCTCAGGAAGGTCTAAGACACCATGAAGACAAGCAAGCTGTGTTAGAGGCAGGAGATACATCCACAGCTGCGCTGGAAAATGAGATGTTTTGTATTTCTAGTGTATGCTCTCTTGTTGAAGGTGATAAATTTTATAATCCACAAATAGCAGGCATCTTCAGGTCGGTCTATGAGACACATGCATCAGAAGGAAATGCATCTGGTGCAAGGCAAAAGGAACATCATCTGGAGTTGCCTAAAACTGAGCTGAGCAATAACACTTCCCAAAGAGAGAGCTTGCTGCTAAAGATGTTGGAAGAATCATCAAGTCATTTGGAGAAGGAAAACAGTGGCAATCCTCTTAAAGCAGTTTCTACCTCTGAACAAAACATGTCATTCAAGGCATCTTTCAAGCATCCTGAAAATTACTTAGAAAGTCTTGCTAATATAAACCAGAAGTTAGCTCAAAATTCACTAGATTCCTGTATCAGCATAACTGCTAAAGCAAATGCAGCCGCTGTTCCAGGAGACCACAGTAAACAAAATTCCATGCCCAGTAAAAATAGCACAGAAAAGGAGGTGAACTTTTTTGGAGCAGAACCTAGTAAATATCTAAAAGATCAGCTGTTTGATCTAGTGGAAGAGTTTCCATATGGCATTGAAGGTGCCGATATGCTGACAAAAGAAGCGGCACAAAGTCGTTCTGTGGCTGAAGGGATGGAGAATCAACCTCAAAAAGAGGTTAAAATTTGTGACAAGAATTCTCATTCGAAGGACCCAGTAAATCAGATTAAAACTGCAGTGTCAAGCTCTGATCAGGTTCAAGAACCGTCTCCTGGACACAGCCAGTGTCCCTCTAGTGACAAGAAGAAAGCAGTGAGTCAACAATCAGAGAAGGCTTCAGCTGACAAGGACAACCTTGAAGGCAGTGTCCAGCCTAGTCAGGATCTGTGTGAGAAGGAAAAAGACCCCCAAGAAACGTCTAACCCCAGTGAAAAAGGTGAAGATTGCTCTTTAACGGGTTGCGTATCTGTAGCTAATGAAACACCGCATTGTCCCTCTCCATTAGAAACATCTGGTTCAGAGAAAAATGATTGTCAGCTTTCAAAAGCTGAAAATACTGGCTCTGCAGAGGGAGAAGAAAACAACAGTCAATCTGATGCCTCGAAAAAGAAAAACTGTGCAGCGGGAAGCCTGACAACTTCTGAAAAAATTCCAGACAGTGTTAGCAAAAATAAAGATATTTGCAAATACACTTCTGCAACGAACAAAAAAGCTCGGCTGAAGGTGGATAATGAACACAAACTGCCTACAACACAGCAGGAAAAAATTGGGCCACTTAATTCCTTTGAAAACCAGGATGCTGATAAATACAAAAGCAGCAGTTGGAAGGAAAATCGGCAAGTTGACAAAGGAACCCAATTTTCAAGTAAAGAATTTTATTCTGACGAAAAAGAGCACCAGACAGCATCACAAGAGTTACCAGAGAAAACTGATCATACACATGCAGACAACGTGGCAAAGTTGTCCGGAAAGAAAGAGAGAGTTTTCAAAACTGAGCCTGTTTCAAACGATATAACCAAACCGGGTGTGGCCGCCGTGAAATCCCAGACAGACATTCACCAATTTGTGAAGTCAGAAACGGTTGAAATTAAGCACTCTGAAGTCAGTCAAGGACAAAAAAATAAAACTTGTGAGGAGAACTCAGCTGAAGGACAAACCAGTAAGAAACAAAAGGAGATGCCTAGGCAAGATGTAGGAGTTAATGTCAAAGAGCAAGCGAAATTACCAGCAGAAATAAAACATAAAAAATTGAGTAGTTACCGAGCTGAGGCTGTAAAGTTCTCAGATAGCAGCGCTGTAGACTTCAAATCAAGACACCCAAAATATTCTCAGCATAAATCTGTGAAAGTTCATTCTTTTCAGGAGCAGCCATACAAACGGAAGATGAAGGAAAATATGGTTGGGAAGAGAGAACTTAAGAAAGCAAAGCTAGAAGAGGAAAGACTGAAACACTCTGAAGCAAAGAGTTCTAAGCAGCTTGCACATAATTGCCTGCTAAATGCTGACAAAGCTAAAAAGCTGAATGGAGAGAATGGTTGGAAACCAAGGAGTTCCTTGGCAGATTGCTCCGTGCTTAAACTGCAGAGAAAAAGGGCTCGATCTTCTAGCATGTCTAAAAACTACTTTTCTAACAAAGACAGACGTCTCGATGGTCAAAACAAAGACAAGTGCTCTGACAAAATGTTTCCTGATAAAAATCTTCTATACCTGAACAGAAGAAATAACAGACTGAAGCTGCATCTTCAAAAGGAACCCAAGAAACACTACCTGAACAGAGTGGCGTTTAAACGTACGGCACAGGAGCGCATCTATCTGACAAAATTAGAGACATCACCCGTCAGACCCGTCTGGCATAGAACCACCAAAGTGTCACAAAACAGCGACTCAAAAAGAGATGTGTCTGTCTCGACAGTTGAGAAATCATGCAAAAGGGAAATACTGGAGTTCAAGCTGTGTCCAGAGATATTGTTCAGAAATCCAGCCCCCGGCGAAGAAAGCTTAGCGGCAAAGAATTCTCCGGAAAGAGATAAAGTCGTCGTAGCAGGTACGATGCTGTCTTGGTTATTCATTTGTAAGTAAAAAGGCTGTGTTCTTTTTTAAAATTCATGTTGCACAAAACTACAGACAGTGAAAACATGGGACTGTCGAGGCTGAAGGCTGAGATATCCTAACTTGCTCTCTGACAGACCACAGCTGTGTGTTAAGCTGAAAAAGAACATGGGAATTTTCCTTCAGTTTTCTGTAAGTCTTAGAGAATGAAATTAGAGTACTTTAGAGCATGGCAGTTTCAAATAACTTTGGGAGAAGGCTTCCTAAAGTACTTGTAGAAGATAGCTTGGCTTGGTTGTAGAAAGTAGATTCCCTTGGCATAGTTACCAAAGGTGATCTGATCTTTAATCACTGTTCGCCTGGTTGTGCTTAAGTCTGGCTGGGCAGAGGAGAGAGTGATCTTTTGTGACATTGAGGAAGACAGAGGGCTTAGGCCAGACCTGTCCTGCACATAGTCCCCATAACCTTTGCCATCTTTGCTTTAAGCATTGCTTTTTCCTTCTCTTCTTCCCTACCCCATTTTTCAACATTTTACATGGTGCATTCTGAAGCATATTTATGTCAAATGTTGAATTTGATTTTTAAATGAACCCAAATCTTAAGCTGTATATATCAGCCCTTGGAGTCATTTTCATACCCCAAGGAAATTTCCTTTTGCATGTGCTAGTATATGTGTTAGAATTTGATGCCGAATAGAGGCCAGAATTTGTGATAGAGGAACTCAGAAACATTTTCTGAAATTTTCTTTTTAGGTGTCAAGAGTAAAAAAGAAGATTGGTTAAAATGTGAGCCAGTGAAGCAAAAGAAACTGGAAGAGATCTCTACAGGTGAAGTGACTTCTGAGTGTCCCATTTGAAATACAAGTTAAATCCTGTTTGCTCGGTTTTAAATGTTCCTTTACAGTAGTAAACCTTAATAAAGCTTTTAAAATTATTATTTACTAGTTCTGCTGATTAAATGGATACCGTAGAATAGACATACAAGTCTCAAAGATTTGTGGAGCTTTTTCTTGCTTTATGAATATGTTGTTGAAAATGTTGAAATTTTCCTGTGCTGTTAACTTGGATGTAGCACTGGTAACAACATTTAAATGCAGTTTTAAATTGTATATGAAGACTCTTTCACACTTTAAAATGTAGGCAGTGATGTAACAGAATCTAGTGCAAGGCTTTAAAAACAGAAAGTGATCTTTAAAAAAAACCTGGTTTTCACAGTACATTGCTGCTGTCCACACATAACACGTGTGCTCACAAGTTCCAGGACCTGTGTGTCCCAGTAGTCTGGATTAGATTATTTGTATGTCACCCAGAGGAAAAGTGGGGCCACTATTACATCTTCCTCGTTTCTCTTGATTGGCAATTTGCTTTTTGGATGGTCTTTCATACCCTTTAGGAGTCAACTGTTAGAACAGTGGCAACTTTCATCTCAGGATCTTGTTTGTTCCATCCTTTGTAAGTCTTGGGTGATGTTGCTCCCAGCTGTCCTTGTTTCTTTGCTTTAAGTACCTTTCTAGCTTTAGTCTTGTTTTTCTACTGGTCTAACAGGAAGCAAAATGCATGCTGTAGCCTTGTTGCCATCTATTTCTTGACTTTAGAGCAGAGGGCTTGCATGCTTGTACCTGTGTCGTGGTGTTGCAAGTAAGATAGTTTGCAACCTTTGCATCTTCTGTTGCTGTTGCCTGCGTCCTTGGGCTTTGGCGTGTGCCATCTTTTTAGCCCTTCCTCTTGCTTCTTCTCTTATTTTCACAAAGGCACGTTTTCTGTCACACCTTTTTTAATACTCTTCAGAAATCTCTCTTGCGAAGACACCCAAATGGCCATTTTGTGCTTAAAGGTGCGTTGGAAATAGTTTTAAATCTGAGGTGCCTGGTGCTTTAGGAAGGAAGTTTGTGGCATCCTTTTTGACACTGGAAGATCTTAAGTACCACATGCATAAGGAGTGGAGTCCTTTGAGACTCTTGCTTTAACGTGCTTGTCTGTCTTGCAGCTGAGGACAGTATTCCCCTTGATACAGCTATGCAGATCCTGGATGGAGATGGAGACACTCTTCACATTCCTGTCAAAGACTCAAAAGAGATGTTTCAGACCTACAGGAAAATGTATCTGGAAAAAAAGATGCAAAAGTCTTGATAGCACTCCTGTATCAAAGGTCTTACTGTCACTGAGAAAAAAATGCCAACACTAAGATAATTTTTTTCTGTTTACTTCATATTGCTGAATAATTGTAAAAACCCACAGTTTTCTGGTGGGTGTTGAAAATTTCCCTCCTTATTTTCCTCATTTTGTGAATAATTAACATCTTGTTCTGTATTTATTGTGCAAATATGCTTTGGTGCTGTAAATGCTGTTTTAAGTGTATTGTTTCTTTCGGCATATTTGATTTTATTTTTTTTTAAAGATAGGGTAGCTCATTGAATCTTGACCAAAAAATAACAAACTCATTTAAATTGTCATAGCCTGTTTTCTTTCCTGATTCTCAGAAACTTCTACTTGTGATACTTTCCATTGCTGGCAGTGGAAAAATATTTCTGCTGCAAAGGGATTGCAGTGGATTCCCGCGCATTTCACTTCTATTTCCCACTTATGCTAGTCTGCTTGTTTTGCTTCTAAAAAGGCTTTCTGTATTTGTAGAAACTTTTATTTTGTTAACTGGGAATAGAAATATAAACCCCTCAGTTCAAGCATACAGATCAGGGGCATTTATGAGGTATTTTTGCTGCTACCCAGTTTTGTTACATTTCTTTTTGTGGAGCTTGTATGGACTGAACTGTGAGTTCTTAGTTTGAACACAGTGCTGCAAACCGTTAGTTTACTGAAGACTTCTCTTGTTTTTCTTTCTCTCTGCTTTCTTTGCACTTGAAAGAAAAGTGCTGTTGTCGAAGTGCGGGGAGTTCGAATTCACTCTTGTCTGGATTATGTTGCTCAGTTTAACTAGACTGTAATTAATTTCTTTGTTTATAAAGTGTTAGATTATGTTTGATTACTCATTCACTGTGATGTAAACTGTTGTATTTGTCATTGGCTGTCTTTTGTTTAAGTGCCTTTTCACTGTTATTCAAAATTTTAAATCAAATCGTATTTTTGCAGAGATTTGGTACTTGATTCTTTTTATCTTATTAAACCTTTATGCTGAAAGAAAAACCTGTAGATACTTCACTGAATGACTTTTATACTTGAAATAAACTTTTGAGGACTATACCTTGTCTTTTTTTTTGGTTTTTTTGGTTCTAAAAGTATAAAGTTGTGTTTATTGCAGTTAGTGAAATAGGCATTGAAGATACTCTTGTAGATGAAATGCAGCTTTAAAATGAGTGATGGCTCTTCCTTGGTAAAAGGAAGTAGTTGCAAGTTTGTTAGTTTGTTTTTCTCTCTGGATGCCAAGCTATTGGTCTGTGGGGAATGTTGCCACTGGTGGATTGTGTAGTAATGTTGTCAGCTCTGAGAAGGTTTTCCATTTTCTTGGGAGTTTAGTTACCTGTATTATATTGCCTGTATTAAGGAAGATTTATTGCAGCCTTAAGTATACCCAGTACAAACAACACGGAGTTCCTGTCAGGAATTTAGTCTGGGTTTTGTTCTGCACAGCGATATGTGAAGCTGACATAAATGCTTGAGTGAATTCTTTTCAATAGGAAATTATTCCATCCATTGACCCATGATGTTTATTTTCTAAATATTTGGAGAAGTCTTCTCGCTGACCTTGCACATCCAATAAGCGAGAATGCCAGTTTTGAGTCCCACTGGATACAGGCGCGTCTTCTTCCTCTCTTATACCAAGAAGTGAATCTTGGCTCTTTGTCAACATTTACGTGGTGACTTGTGCCTGCACTGATTTGGTGTGGCTGGGATCTTTGGGATAGAATGGCCGTGTGCCTTCTGCTTGGTTCTTGTGTTGGTCGGTTGTTGTACAGTTGAGAGTCATGGATGAGGTTCCAGAGAAGTGTGAAAAAGATAAATATATTTAATTCACCACCCATTTTCAAAGATAAGAAGATGACCCACAGAACTACAGGAGACTGGTCAGCCAGTCTGACCTCTGGGAATTTTATAGAACAATCCTCCTTGTAGCCATGACTACCAAAGTACAGTAAGGAAAAAAATTGGAACAGTCAGATTGGATTTGCAAAGGGTAAATCACACCTGCTCACTCTGATGGCCTTCTATGATGAGACGAGAGATTCTATGGACAAGTGGACTGTACAAAATGTTGTTTAACAAGACTCTTGATGTGGTTCCTCAGGGTATTCTTGTAGCCAAATTGGAGAGAGGTGGTTTGGAGAAGTGACCCGTGCTGTAGGTGGAAAATCAGTTGACCAGCTGGGTTTTGGAGGGATGCCATTTGTGATCAGTGGTACAAAGTCCAGCTGGCATCCGATCACTGCTGCATCCTTCAGCAATTGATACTGGGGCTGTCATTATTCACCATCTTCATTAATGACTTGGAGAATGGGATGTAATGAACTTTTGTAGGTTTGCATGGAGAAATGCAGGTCCTTGGAAACTCAAGGGTAACTTAGTGTGGGAGCTGTGAGGAGAGGGACACGGTGTCTCCCAAGAACATTTGCTTCCTCTTGCTCACTTCCAACAGGTAAAAGTAGGGATACTCACAAGAGCTGGTTCCTAATGGTGTGATGAGGCCATGGCCTGTCCAGCATGTCCCTATCTTTGGCTTCAGGCAGCAATGCCTGTGTGAAAACACTCCCATCTGCTCCAGAGCCTGATAAGGACCCCCTGCCCTAACCATCCAGTGATGTGATACTCAAGAAGGTCAGTAGGGTGGAAGGCTGTGTAACAGTGGCCATTGACTTCACATAATTGCCATGACATGTTGTAAATCACACCTGCTGGTTTGCCACGTGTCCAGTCATGCAGTGATCTGGTCCTTGCAAACCAAGAACAGAGCCAGGCACCAGGAAAAAACAAACCAACCATTGAGGAAAACATGCATTACAAAGTACTGGGCTTGGCAACAAGTTACCACCACATTTGGTATCAACTTTCCTTCCCAGGTTTTCTTAATAATTCTTTTTCCTATTGGTGAGTTAAAGAGGCATTAACATGAGTGCTAGAAAGGTGTGTGCTCTGCTTTACAATCAAGAGTGATTTTCTTGGTGGCAGACAGGTGAGTTGTAGTCTGCAAATCAGCCTGTTTTCTAGAAACCTGATCCTTCAAGCTAAATCCTCCTTTAAACCTGGCCTTAGTGGCTACCTTGCCTCCCTGTCTCAGTCCTTGTCTCTCTGCTATCCTAGACCTAAATATTTTGCCCTACCTTTTGAAAACTTTGCATTCTTCCTCACTTTTTTCCCCCCTGGAGCTTCTTGTTTAATTTGCAAGGCTGCCATTGCCACCCTCTTTTGTAAAATATTTTTCTCATCTTCCTGGGCTCTGACTTGTCTTCTGCTGCCTGCAGGCCCCCAGCCTGGTTTCATCCCAGCAAAGATCCCAGTCTTTTCCTGGGCTCTCTGCCAGCACCTCAGTCCCAGTGCTGAGACTTTGTGAGGGGGGACACCTTCTTCTCATTAAGGCTGTGATGATGAAAACTGCTGTTTGTTGACGTTCAAATGAAGGCAGGCCTTGCAGTCTTTAGTGTTAAAGGTAAAATTCACCTCAGTGTTTCCATTTAAGGAATAGTAGGAAGAGAAAGATTTCTACCTTTGGGGTAATAGGGGGGTAAAGTGAAAGACATTCATACAGTGCGATACTGGACTTTGCCAAGGTGTCTCTTCTCTGTGATGTTGCTTTCTATGACTCCATGCACACATTTTGCAGTACAGATTAGTTCACATCGCTCCCTGTGCTTGTCGTGGTGCAGTGATAGCTGATATGTGTTGCTTCTTTGATCCCTGTGGGACTATCCTCTTTCCTGCAGTCATCAATGCTATTTAAAAAGCCATAAGTGGAATTCTCCTGAAAAATTAAATGAAAAACTAAGCCCATCTTCCATGCAACGCTTGTTCAATATTCTACAAACTGAAATATAGGAGCAGTAAGATGTGTGGCCAAATAATCCCACAGTAAATCAACATAGAAATGGTCTTCAGACCAAAATATGGAGATAGAGCTGATAAGTAAAAAAATACTCTGTATGTGAATAGTCCCAAAGTCTTTCACTTCCATCACATTAGGTGTTTTTTCAGGAAGAAATTAGCCTTGCACTGTGATATCTCGAGGATCAGAAATAGTTAACTAATTCCCCAGAGAGTTACAGAGGATGAGAAGGGGATTGTGGAACAGGACCTGCCTTATCAGTTGCTTACTGATGATGAATCTCACTTTTAGGACAATAACTGTGCTCTCACCCAGTAACTTTGGACTCTGTTGATCAATGTCAGCAAAACCCATAGAAGATAACATTGATGGCTGATTTGATATAAGAAAAACCTGAGTCCTTCCTTTCCCCAACACTGGTAGAGGCAAGGCCACCTCAGCCCTCACATTAGCTCACAAATTACGTGTGGTTCCCAGGTAGACACAGGAGATGCTCTGCCTGGAGTGGGGCTAAGACAGCTTGAGCAATACCCTGTTTGCAGAGCTATCAGTGGTGAATGCTTTTGGTGCTTCTTCAAGAAGGCTGAAACCAGCCTGACTCATCAACCCCAAAGTTAAACATCCTAAAAACCTCCCACTATCTCTGGATAGAAACTGGCACAGGTGAAGATGTGGCAGACCTGATAAAATACCTCGTAAAGGAACTAACAAGTGACACTGCTGGTAACTTACCTAAAGCCTCTGAGCTGACAGCTGGCCCTGACACACCTGACCTTTATTTATAAAGCCCCAGTTCCACTTTCTAAGGGTAGGTTTTTCTAATATAGTTAGTTCTTTTGGTGTGGGGAGATTCCTCCCTTGAGTGTTGACACCCCTCAAGGCTAACACC
Organism: Mohoua ochrocephala; assembly: GCA_013398855.1. Classification (NCBI taxonomy): domain Eukaryota; kingdom Metazoa; phylum Chordata; class Aves; order Passeriformes; family Acanthizidae; genus Mohoua; species Mohoua ochrocephala. Next base: position 50,030 of record VZTA01017770.1, on the reverse strand, counting down.
AAACTCACCTATTGGTAAGTAGCAGCAATCTCTACTTAACAACTGTTTTTTGCTAGCTGTAATATAATTGCTTCAGTGTTACTTCAAAACTAATGTGCTGTAATGCTAGCAGTTTTAGTTCCCTTTACTGTGTATGAAACAATTTTGATTAAGATCTTTTAGTCTCATCATTATAATAATTTATATAAGTGATTTATCACTATGAATATATTTGGTTTGCCATTCCTAATCCTGAGGGAGAAAGTTGTATGAGGACTCAATTGCACCCGTATAATCCTTTAGACATAAGCTGTTGACTCAGTCTGGGGCTAGGATTGGATCCAGCTGCACTCAGACACCTCTGTAAGGAGGCATTTAGAAACAGGTCTTGTTCTTTAATGATTTAATTACATTGGTTAAAAAACCCCACTGTTTTTCTTGTGCTTTAAAAGCACAGAAACTGCCCCATATCTCAGGCACTGCAGAGAGAAGCTGCAGTGTTGTCAGAAGCAATAGAGGCAGCCTAGGCAAAGAGAATTAATTACAGGATTCACCTTTAAACCGAACCAAAATTAAGTTTTGCATAGAAAGGTGATTGCTCATGCTCAAAATTAGAAAGAACAGTACAAATACAAACCTGAAAGATGTTTAATTCATACTGTTCTCTCAGAAGGGCTTCAAGGAACCAAGAAAACAATATGGGTTGGAAGTAACAGGCTATAAATACAAGGGATAAGAATGAAGACTAAGATACTCTACCTCTCCATGCAATCTTTCTGCAAGTAACAAGAAAAAAGAATGCTCATTTTAGACACCAGTAGGAGGTAGATTCTGGTCCACCATGCAAATTAATGTTCTGGGATATTAAATTGGAACAAAAAAAAGTCATAAATATTTGATGGGCATAGACATATTCTGTAGGTGGATGGAAGCTTTCCTAATACAAACCAGCAGGAGCAGCTGATCAGCTGGTGAAGCATTCTTTACCTGCAGAATCCTAACTGGATCTGGCTGTGTGCTTTACAGGAAAAATCTGCAAAACTGTCCATAAACAGAATGTAAGAGATCAATGTCCCTTGCTGTATACAGTTCTTTGTATAGAGAGAAAAGACAAATGGACAGCTCATGCCAACATTAGGAATCCCTGTGTCAGTAAAACAGCAAAGATTATCTCTTTCCAAGTATGAACAAATGCCAACACACTCAGGAAAAGACGAAAGCAAAAATCATACAAGTAGGAAAAAAAAAACCCCAGTTTTTTTCTGTTCATTATCACAACTGACTTTCTGAGGCATATTGACAAAGGGAGAATTGTCTGATCTTATCAACATGGAAGAATTAGTTCAATGGCAGTTATCCTCGAGATATGTCAGGGTTGTCATAGACTTGTAATTTGTCAAGCCCCATAACAAATGTCCTTTAACATAATGTGGGTTCAAGGAGCTCATTGGGTTCAATGATGCCATTTCCAGCTGGTTGCCGTTACTGCAAACTGCCCTGTGCAGTTCCAGTCTCCAGTGCAGTCACATCATAGCAATTTTTACCAAAATTGGGATCTCTCTGATAAATTGCTGTGGCTCATAAATTGGCCACTATCCATTCAGACAGCTGCTGGAAGGAAAATATCTGTAAGGAACGGTGTTAGGACTGCAAGGAGTACCTACAGGGAAAAGCCTGGAGACCATCTGCTCCACAGAATGAGCACTGTGGATATGTGCAGAAATGTCACATGTAAACATCACACCTTGTTGTGGTCATGCTGGCTTGACAGGCAGATACAGAACAGATACAACTGTCTCTAGTGCTGCCTGTTTCACCTGTGGGCATCTCCAGCAACTACCATATAAATGGGCACTCACGGGAGCCAACAAGGAAAGCTTTCCATAGGGAAGCCTGATGCTGCTTCTCAGCATTTCTGCTCTGCATCTCATGCAGCTAACTGTGGTTGAACCTGTTCTGATGTACAACTACATCCAATGCAAATTTCTCCCCCGATAAGACCTTAAGCAGCTACAGACAAGACTTAAACAGGCATAAGTCCCTAAACCTTACAATTAAAAGTGTTGTTATGACAAAAACATGTTATTTGTTATAGAAAGAGTATGGGAAGGAGAGTTCGAATAAGGGACAAAATTGACAAGCTTAATATTTGGAGGTGACTATTCAATAAATAAGGTAAGTTCTAAGGGTTTAATGGCTCTGTAAACTTCACTGGTTTTGTGGACTTGTATTCATTTAGTACTGTGACGATAAGTTTCCATACACAGTGTAAAGAAAAGCTCTCAGGGATCAGAGAGTGCAGTAAGATGAGAAGCCCCACTGCTGCCTGGAGGGGAGGCACTCTGCTGGGTTAGTGCAAGGGGCTTTCAGCTTTTCTGTACTCCTGGGAGGCGTTGTGGCAAGGGAGATAAGAAACTGCAGAGAGTTGTTCTGCAGTGTTTTGATGAGAACCTCGCTTACTCCATTGTTCTGTGTGTTGGGAACAGGAGAAGGTTCAAAAGCATGGTTAATGAGGACTAGACATGGATGCCGTAGCTGCGAGTGCTGTTTCCTGTGTGGAGCTGGTCAGAGGTCTTCCTGGGACTCCAGCAGAAGAAATAAATCCCTGTTGTCTTTTCATAGCCCTGCTCTGCCCATTGCCTCAATGAGAGAACTGAGTGTATTGCACCCTGCAGTGATTGCAAGAGGGGGAGGAGAGGTGCCTGGGGGGATGGAGTGAAGCTGGGCCTGGAATGGGGGAGGAAAAGGGTTTTACTTGTGTATAAATGTTTTGTTTTGTTTTGTTTTTTTGAAGAAAAATCCAAATCGCAACTCAAATGCTTTTGTTAATTGGAAATTAATTAAGTTAAATCCCCTGAGGCAAGTCTATTCTGCTTGTAGCAGGATGCTCTGCCTGGAATGGGGATAAAACAGCTCAAACCTATTTGGAGAGCTCTCGGTGGTGAATGCAGAACAGGGTGTCATGCTGCTTCCCCCCCAAAATGAGCTTAACCACAAGTACCAAAGTAACTGTATCTACTTGCCTTGCTTGGGAGACTTGGTCTGTGTATTCGTGATAAGATACAGGAGGAGAATTCTGTTCTGAAATAACTGTTCTCCTGTCCTGCCTTCTGTTGCTCCAGTGGCCCTTTCAACAGGGACAGGTTTCTGTTGAAAGCTTGGTGACAGGGTGGATTAGCTGCCATCTCCAAGACTGGCTGCCTGCTAGCAAGGTCTAATGCACTCTTGATTTCCAGCAGTTGTTGTTAGCTCCTAATTATTTGTTCTTTTTGTGTCATACCCTTCTTTATTTGCTTATCATCATTAGAGTAGATCTAAATTCTTGAAAATTAATTGCTGTGAAGAAGCCAACCCAGGTTTCTCTGGAGGAGGTTTCTGCAGTCCCAGCTTTTATTTAGGAGTCTGCCATGAATGTGGCAATGGGTTTCTTTCCCAAATAGATCAATGCTGTGGCCTGTGGAAGATACTTCTCCCTTTTTTTTTTTCCCACAGGCTCATTAGAATTATTATTAAACTGGAAATTTTTATTAAAAATAACCTCTGCACTCATCCAAGAGGTTTTTGATAGAGCCTCTGGTATGAATGCAGAAGCACAGATGCAGAGAAGAAAAGCTGGTCTGGAGTGTGGTTTGTAAACTGTTGGACTAAATGTTTAAAGGTGCATTTCTCCTTTCTGCTGCACGTCAATGGCCTCATATTCTTTGTTTACTACTTCTGACAAGTCATTGTCCTTCCTCTCTCTGTTTTTGTAAGAGAAGCTGCAGGCAGTGGAGGGTCACAGACCCCTGCTACAGAAAAGGGACCATTGAGTTGAGATGGGACAGTGTCAAAATTGCCAAAGCAGCACAGAGATTTAGCATTTCTTCTGATAGGACAGAGACTGGCCAAATCACAGACTTACTGTAACTGCAAAGCAGTAAGAGAATTGCTGACCTGGAAAGAGTATATTTAGCTAATTGCTGATTTAACATCTGGTAGACCATAGGGTTGATGTTGCAAAATCACGGTGCTTGAAGCAGCTGCAGAGCGAGGGAGAAGTGATCAGTTGTCTCTGGGTGAGCCTGGGGAGCTGACTCCTCAGGAAGGCAGCTGTGGGATGTGGATGGAGTGAGGGGCTGCCTCTGGGACAGACTCAGAGCTGACTTCCAGGAATAAGGAGCAATCTGGCTCCATAAATGAGGAAGTACAGAGGGTCACAGGTCACTGCAGCTGAGAGGATGAAAGGGAAAATCAAATACCAAGAGGTAGGCTTAGCAAAATAGGATCAGCATTGAAAATCCCACTGCCTGGGAATCCACAGCTACAAAGACAAACATCTCCAGGCCACCCTGACACATGGGGGGGGACACCCCTCGTGAGCATGGACCCAACAGCTGCATCTTGCAGACCCTCTTGAAGTGGGAGAACTCAGGATTTTGGGGGTGCTTGTCATGCTCATAACTCCACTTTGCTAATATTTATCATACTTGCACGCTGCTAGGTTTATCGTCGTTCCATACCTTTTAGGTTTAGGCAAACATAACTGGCATAGTTGTGTTTCCTTTGTGTTTGTAGTACTTGAATTTATCTGGCAATTCCTCAGAGCAGGAGCCTGCTGACTGTGGGGCTGGAGCCTGGAGAGGCGCTGTGTAGGTGCAGACACCCGGTGTGTTCAGCCTGTAGAGCTGTCTTTGAAGCCTGAGAGGTATCAGAGGGCACCTACAATCACTCATAATAAATCTCTAAGGGGATTTATTCTGTCCTGCATGCATGAGAAACTTATTTCTACCTTAATGTAAGGAAAAGATAAGAGTCTGCTAAAAGAAAGGAAAATACATTCTGCAGTCACTGGCTAGCAGTGGGGAACTAGCCTGCCTGGGAATTACAGTAACCCAAAGAAAAAGGGATTGTTGTATAAAAGGTTTAAAATGAGGAGAATAAAATTATTGTAAAAGGGGGATTCAGAAAGGATCAATCCCAAGAGATCTGGGTGAGAAAAGACAGAAACTGTACAGAAAAAAAANNNAAAAAAAAAAAAAAAGATGTTTAAGCTGCAGCCATGTTGAGTGAAATTACAGTGTAGTATTAAACTGAGCTCTGGCTATCACCGCTAAATCCACTAGATGACAGTGTGGAGACTGCATTCAGCGTGACAACAACATCTGTCTGTTCTTTACGGGCCTGTTGCCATCGTCTTGCTGCTAGCAAACCAAAGTTTGCAATATGCCTCTGCTCCTACCAAGGGGCTTCACCCCTGTCAGTGGAGAGAAGGCTGTCTTGGTCAGTACTAACAACAAGGTAACACTGGCGTGAAAGAATTGGTTATCATTTCTCTGGCACTGGCTGTTTTTTCCAAAGCCTAGAGGTCTGGGGGCTTGGATTTGGAGAGTGGTAATGGAAAGTGGTCTGAAGGATGGAGGGACAGCTGCCATCTTTCTGCTGTGCCTTGCGACCGGGCACGAAGGGGAGAGACTTTTTAGCAGAGCCTGTTGTGACAGGACAAGGGGTAATGGGTTTAAACTAGAAGAAGGTAGATTCAGACTAGATAAAGGAAAAGATAAAGGTGGTGAGACACGTGCACAGGTTGCCCAAAGAGGCGGTGAATGCCCCATCCTCGGAAACATTCCAGGTCAGGTTGGATGGGGCTCTGGGTCTCCTGGTCTTTGTGTGGTGGCCTCCCGGGGGCAGGAATGTTGTGGGGGGCACACACGGGTCAGAGGGCACTAAACCATCCCACTGCTGACAGGGAGGCTGAGCTGATCAGCCTTTCCCTTCTGCTGTGTCTCTCCCCTATTGAAAAACAGGTGCCTTAGTCTGAGAGACACGAAATATTAATTTGTTGTGCCGTTTATTCTAGTGCAGATTACCACGCACCGGAATCCCAAAGTGCCCTGAATTTTGCCTTAGCCCCATACAGATGCCTTGAAACTGGCACTTGGCAGTTGTCCTGGTGATTTTATAACACCCAGGGTTTTAGGATTTTTGATGCATGTGCTGCATAAACTTGCCCTTGTATGGGATAACATGAAATTCCGCGAGTGAGAACAGATGGATTTTCTTTTGCTCTGCTTTTTCTTTCCATCTAGGGGAAGATTTGTCAGTCTAATTTTCCTTACTGCCTTTTCTGCGGCTAGAAAGAGGAAAAGAAATGCCATGAGTGATCTCAGTTAATAACAACCGGTCTTACATGGCCTTTGTATCAGGCAGCTCTGTGGAAAAGGATTTAAAAATCAGCATGTCTGTGAACCTCCCTTTTCTTCTAAATTAACCATATATTGCAATTTCATAAACAATTATTTCAGTCTCTTTACTTCTCAAACACAGTACTATTTATCATTAAAGGCTGCTTTGAACATAAAACTATTAGGATGCCCCTTATTAGAGTGGCTTACTGCAGCTCCCTTTCTAATGAATTTTTTGCTTTATGACTTGCTGGCTGAGTTTGGGCTCCTACTTAAAATCACACAATTGATTCAGTGTTCAAAGTCAGTTTATCAGACCGTATCTTCATGAAATTGCCTGCCAGCAGAGCAGCCGAGGCAATGAAAAATTAGGATGGAAAACAAAGTAACCTTGTTTTTATAAATTGTCAACCGTTTGGGCTTTGCTTCTGCAACCCTGAAACTCAGAAGGGTGTGGAGCTTCTGACGCCAGCCCAACAAAGCCGAAAACAATCCTCTGGAGTGGCACTGCTTCCTTCTGGAAGGGGCAATGGACAGCCTGCCACTGTGGCAGCTTCTCTGACGGGTTTGTCACATGGCTGGCTCCCTCTTCCTAATTTTCCAGTGAGATGTCTGCAAATGCCTGTGCTGCAAACTCATTTTGTCAGTGGAGTGCACAAGGAAGGTGTCAGGCCCCAGGAAAGCCATTGCTAATGCACGCGAGTCTCCTTGCACGTCATACAAAACTATGTAGCAGCAAAAGACGCTTTACGAGACATCACAGTTGAAGTGATGATGAAAGACATCATTGGAGAGGATGAGGTCATGATGGATACTTCAGGAAAAACATTTATCTTCTCTCAGCTAGCCCAGTCTTACCTTGGTGAGGCAGAAATCAAGGGACGGCATGAGGGAGACATTTAAAACTGTGCTGGGCACAGAGCTGGGGGTGGTTTGTACACGGGGGATCTGAAGTCACAGAATCATGGAATCATTCAGGTTGGAAAAGACCTTTAAGATCACAGACTCCAACCGTTAACCCAGCACTGCCAGCCCACCACAAAACCATGTCCCCAGGTGTCACATCTCCACATCTTTTAAATACCTCCAGGGCTGGAGACCCGGTCACTTTCTTTGGGTAGCCTGTTCCTAGAGTCGAGGGCAAAAGTTCACCTGCCCAGGGATCAGACAAACATCTCATCACCTTGATAATCAAATTTATCTGCTTTTATTTTTCAATGCAGCAGTCACAGCAGCTCAGCTGGGCCAAGGCTTGGTTTCACGCCCACCTCAGTGGTTTGTAGGCAGGGATAGAATTTGACCCTTTAACAAAAGAAAATTCCATGGTGTAAAATCTCTCGGTACTTATGGATTAAGAATTACCACAGTAAGTACTTCCTGAACGTGCAAATGCTTAATTTGGGTACTTGGACAAAAAAAAGCCTTGCACTGTGGTGCAGTATAAACTTACAAATACTTGACTGCACAATGCTGCCAAAACAATTTGTGATTGGCCAGCAGAACAAAGAGTTAAATAAGATCCAGAAAAATCCTGATTTTGAAAGAAATATCTAATTTAGCATCTTCTTCTCAGAGAAAATTATTTATATTAAATATACATCAGATATTTATACAAGTTTTAGGCCGCTTTTTATTGTGGTTTTTTTGTGTGTGTGTGGTTCATTTGTTCATTTGGATTCTTTGTTTGTTTGTTTTAGAAGTATGTTGAGGTTTGGTTAATAAAACCGTGTGATTCAATCCCCTGCTGCTGAAACAAAAAAATGGATTGCTGTTTATGGAAATTACTTCATTTGTAAGCCACAGTAGAGAGAATAATGACACAGACTGGGTAAGAAAAGCAGCATTATAAGACAGAGGAGGAGTCCCATAAAAATGCTTTAATGAAGAGGAGATCAGTGGCTACCAAGGATCTCAGGGAAAGGGTTTTACTCATCAGTGAAGGCTCCAGGGCAAATATGCAGGTGGAGATACGAAATATTGTCAGCCCCCTGGCTGAACTCATATGGCAAACTTCGAGACTGTAGGAGGTAATTTCTAGAGCTGGGTGAAAAGAGATCAAGAGAGCTTGATAATGCAGTATTAGTTTTGACCTAAATTAAAATGCAAATATGAAGTGTTTTCGCTTCAAGATTTTGTTCTGGAAGTGCTAAAAATTTGTGTCAAAACAAAGCAGCTTGACATTTAGCAAGGGAAACACATTTTGCTCTAACTTCTCGTGAAACTACAGTAACACAGACCAAATTTTGGTTTTAAATAAGGTAGTGCAGCCCCACTTGGAGTCAGTTTGTTGTGACTGATAATAAAATTTGGTTCTATAACCAATGAACGTTGCTGCACTCTACAATAATCACATTAATAACTTCATAGGAGTCATATTATCTGAAAAATAGCTATTGATTTAAAAAATACATTAGAGTGATTTGTCACATACAGCTTTTCCAATATCGTGCATTGCATCTTGGATGTTGCTTTTGAATAACCTGGTGCCCACTGTAAAGCAGAATTTTCTGGTCAGACACATTTTCCATAATGCTATGAAAGTCCTGTGGTTCCCACAATGAACCACTCACTTTTTAAAATAAAAAATGCACTGACTTGTGTCAGGGAAAGCAAGACATTAAGAAAGAGTGGAGATTGGCACTCTAATTTGTATCATACATGGCACTGCAACCAGCAGTTGCATTTAATTGTAGAAGTGCTTCAGAACGAAACATTTTGGCTAACTCGGAAGAATGTTGAACTTCAGCTTCAGTATATTCTGCATTGAGTACAATGAAGATAGTATTTCAGTTATTCTAATTGTAAACAGAAAGTTTTCTTAGTGGAAAATTTTGATTCTGCAGAAGTTGGTTTTACATCAGGAAAGGAGCCAACTGTTTAATGCCAAAAAGACTTAATCAACTGTTCAGTACAGGGTCCATATGGCAGAAAATAAGACCTGTAGTCTTTGGTCTTATTTGGGTTTCATCAGAAAGAAGGGAACACATGATCAAGACTATTCTGAACTGTAATTAAATGTTGTCCTCCTGTTGACCCAGTTATCAAAAGCTACTTCCTCATGTGAGCTGGAAAAATCGAAGCAAGGTTGGTATGACAAAGTGATGCATCTGGGTTTGGAAACTAGCATGTAGCAACTGTGCTGCTCTAATGGGCCAAAAAAAGTCAGAAATACTTAAATTGCCACTTTGATGGTGCTTGATGAGAAATACACACCAGCAAAAGAGAAAGGGTCATAATGAATTACTTTTAACTGGAACCTTAGACTTTGGGTGTTGCTTTAATATTTTCTGCAGAGCAAATAAACAAAGATCTAGTTAAAGTAGTCTGAATAGCTTTGTCTCCTATCTGAGGGGCGTGTAACAAGCCTTGCATTACCTGGCAAGGCATGGAAGTCCTTGAGGAAAGCCATCTGGTGGCAGAAGGCAAGGGATTTTTAAAAAAGGAGTTCTTTGATGATCAGTTTCTGGAGAGAGTAAGAAGGTGGAGATCTGGCCTGGAACTAGGTGGAACAAAGCCGAAGCTCCCTGCCTGGAAGTTGAGGGCTGGAGGGGTGGAATGTTGAAAAATGCTGAGGAAAGGAATTGCTTGCAGGCCTTGCTGTCAGCAAGCCTTAGCTTTGTGTAGTCTCCCGATCAGTTTTTAGTGTAAATCTGGTGTTTAGAGACTCCTCTGAAGGCTCTGTGAGGAACTTGCTCTATCACATCCCCCATGAACAAGAAAAGCAGACCCAGCCTGGGTTCACAGCCTGGGGCACCCTTGGGCTGTGCAAAAGCTGCAGGTAAGAGATGGATGAGCCAGGAGTTGCTTTCTAGGTCAGGTGAATGAAATACCTCGAATTGGTGGCTACAGAGCATTTATTTGGCTTAGGAACTGAGAGCCCTGGGTATGAAGGACACAGCACTCATGAAAAGCCAGCCCTATCAGCACAAGATACAAGAAAATGGAAGTTTGGCCTCAGCACTGTAGCTTTTGCACATGAAGCTTATCCACGGCTTTACCAATTGGATTAAAGTTTATTAATTCTGGTAAAAAATAGTGGGAGTAGATGATGAATAGAGGAAGAGACAGGAGATGGCAAAGAAATATTAAAATCTGCAAATCCTTATATGAGTGCCTGTTCTGGATTTAAATGTGTTAATATAAATTAATTATGAACTTGCAATCAAAGGGAAAAGTGGAGTATTTATGGAAGGGGTACAAAGTAGCATAATCTAAAAATAAAGTAGTTTGGGCTGAATAAGAGGAAAAATGGGGCCAAAAAACTTCCAGTCATCTATCTCCAGCTTCCATGTGTTGATGATAATTTGTCTGAGTTTGTTCTCCAGTGCTGCAGAACATTACGAGATCAAAAAGGCTGACCCATATGGAAATTTCTGCTGGAAAATAAAAGCTATTCCTGCTGCTTTTCTGACACGAGTGAGGTCTGATAACAATGCAAATCACAGGAGTATAGAAAAATGCAGCTGAAAAAAATTGCTTTAGGAGAACAACTTCCTTTTCCAACGTGTCTTTCGAATATACATACACCTTTCTGTCTGGGCACAGACACCAGGGATACAGGCCTTTGAGGGCAAGAAAATCCCATTGGAAAAAAACAGATGGAATTTATTAGGATTCCCTCTAAAAAGAAGAGCATAAATGACCCACCCCCCACCAAGAAAAAAAGCTGAAACATTTCGGTTGAAATATGCTGAAAGCAACCCAAATAAAATATCTACCCTTACACCTAAGTTTTAGACTCTTTAGAAAGGATTTAAAGATATACAGACATTAAATGGAAGCAAAACTTTCCTTTTTATCTGGGCCAATTAACTGGACATTGCATTGTATTGAGACACTACTTAGATCTTCATACCTGGTAATGTGATTTAAATTTCAGTAATATGTGTAATAACAAAAATTACCAATAATCACCACCTTTAAAGAATAACCTTCTAAAGCTGCAAGGCTCAGTGGGGATACAAAGAATCTCTAGTATGTACCTGAATAATCTGAAATAATTTTTAGGTTGAAATAATCAATCTAGCTGTGAATGGAGATGAACATTATCATCTTTCCTGGGCATGTATAATTTGAAGAGTCTTTTCTCCAAATCAGTTACAGAGGCACTGAGGGAACCAATGCCTCTATAACCAGTAAAACCAGTTCATTATTTTAGCTGAAGAAACAAATTTCTCTTCTAGTAATACTGATTTCTTACTGATTTCTATCTGTCAAGATGGTTCTAGCAATTATAGTTCCTTATCAAAATGGAAATCGGGTCTCTTGTTGATCAGATTCCTAATATATCTTTGGCACTGTCTGGGACGTGAGCTGGAAGGTAAATTAAATGCTGATGCTTAAGGCAATACTTTGATTTAAGTCTGTCTTAAATTCCTTGGCATCACCTTTAGAAACAATGTGAAGAAAATGACTGGTTGTACATGGGTGCTCCATTCTTCATTATTCTTCTCATTTCTGTGCATTTCCTCAGTTTATATGATTTGACTACCAAATTCTGAGTCCAGTCAGCTTTTGGGGGGAAAAAATAAAAAAAGTCTAATTTTTCCTCCTACACCTGATGAGGGAGAAAAATGACAGGCATGAAAACGTCATCATTTTGCCCTATGGACTCCTTGCAAAATTTAATCCTGCACATGAAAACAATGCTGCAAACAATGGAAAAGTTCACAATTCCATTGGAGAGCAGATATCAACCTCACAGGAGGTCTACTTCATTGTGTTCTCTATTTTTTCCCTCACTTGTATAAATATCTATTGTTCTCCTATCTCCACTCCTCCAACTTTAAAAGTTTAAACTTTCTGTATGATTCAAGATACACAGATTTTCTTTAAGGGAGAAGCAGTGTTGTTTTTGCATGTTTAATGTTCTCATGGAAACAATCAGTATCAATTACTCTAATATGATTTCCCATTTCTGACTATAAAGCTTTTGTAAATAGTCATTCTGATGAAACAGAAGACAAACAGCTGTACTATATACACATACCCCATCTGATGTGTTGTCTTTCTACTACAGCCACTGGTAGTAAAGAAAGTCATAAAACCAATCTTGGATTCATATTTTTCCCAAGATACTTCTCCCATTTCCAGCAAGTTTTAGTTTAGAAACTTTCTCATCTAGAAATTGCATCTACTTAATGTTGTCTAACTGTCCTTGACAGACCTTTCCTCTAGGAACCCATCTAGTAGCTTCCAGAATTTATTTATACTTTAGGCATCCAAACAAGTCAGGATGTTATAAAATAACAGGAAGTTATGTCCTGCAATGCAATTAGGCACTACATGCGCAAGTGCTTTTTTTTTTTTCATTTGTCTTTGACCTGCTGCTTAATGATTTCATTTAGTGCCCCGTGGTTCTGGTCTCATGAAAAATAATGACTAATCATTCCCTCGCTACCTGCTCCGTGTCATTTATGTTTTTCTAGACCTCTGTCGTGTCCCCAGTTAATCACTTTTTTCAAACCGAGGGAACCAAATCTTTTTGCCCCCTTCTACAGCAGAGATTTTTTCCTGTTTCTGGCCGATCTGAGCCTCGTAACCTGTATGCTTTCAAGTTGTAAAATCTCATTTTTGCAGTGGCCAGAGCCTCTCAGAAGGCTGGGTACACCATAGCCTTATGGAGTATCAAAAGACAGTTTATATTCCCTTCCTGGTCTTTTTGCTGGTCGGGGCATAGAAAGCTTCGTCTTCCAAAGCGCTGCCTGTAATGACGTAGGAGAATGCCTGGTGACAAAAGCTGACATGAGAACTCGCTGTTTGGAACATAGAATTAAGGTCACTTCACCGTGTGCACTGCTTTGCATTCATCTGTGCTGCTTTTCTCTTGCTGCTTTGTTAGCTGAGCAGTCCTGGCAGATCTTTCTGCAACTCCTGGCGAGCAAGTTAAATGCTGTCTCTCTGAAGCACGAGCCCTTCTGGATAAAAAACCCAGACCCAGAAGTAGTAGAGGTTTATATGCCACATCTCTTTGAAGGTTTTTTTTTCCCCTCCCCTTCTGTTTGCTTCCAGTTGTTCAGCAGCCTAGAGTGAAAGAAACAAAAATAAACACAAGAACTCTTTTTTTCCTCAACTTAGCCCTCCAAATTTTCAGGCAAACCATTTCCTTCAGTTAGAAACTGAAGGCAGAGACTATAGGTGGGCTCCCTGACCGTGGAGTTAAGTAAAATTTTCAAGACCAGGCTAGAAAGACAGCTGCAAAGAATGGCAGAGTAACTGCTGGCAGTGAGGGGTCTGTCTGAGAGCTCCTCTGGTGCTGCAACCAGAACAGCCTGAGACATGGGATCGATTTGTTCACAACGAGTCCTTGCTGGCTTTGGCACACTTCGTTATACAGAGTGAGAAATAATTGGTCTCACTGGCATATAGTTCTTTTATATGTGTTTTTAAGGATGGAGATACACCACATGTATATTTTATCAGTGCCCTGTCAGTACATAGCAGCTGAACCCAGCAGCAATGACAGTGTTATTTAGATTAGAGTTTATATATAGGAATGCTGTGAATTTTCCCTTTATTAATGGCTTTGCAGGACTTCTTGTCTTCTATGCAGTATAAATATGAAATTAAATCATGTAAAGAAGTGTAGCTTTTGTTGCACAACTCACTAGTATCAGTGGCAGGAGAAACCTGAGGAAAGCAGAGAGTATAAAGGGGAATGGAAAGAGGACAGAAAGAAGAGGAATATGCAGAACAGAGTGCTACATAGTGTTAGAGGAGGATTTAAGAAAAACAAAGCTGCTCAAAGACCAAAAAAGATTTTTTTGTCTCCCGGGGAACCAATTGAAGCTTCTTGGGAACTACTGACATATAAACCTGTGAGGAAGAACAGAGAGCAGAAATGTAAAGCATCCATGCCTATGGCAAATCTTGCAGCAGGCATGAGCTGGCCCTGCCTGCTGCTCCCTGCTGTTCAGAAATGTCTGCAAGTGGTGCAGTGGGAAGTGCAGGAACACATCTGGAATGTACCACAGAAACCTGCCCTGGCCATTTGAGAGACCAAACACCCCGGGCACTGCACAGCTCTGCCGTCCCTGCGCGTGAGTGTGGAGCTGGGTTAGTGGTTAAGATGATGAAATAGTCTGTGGAGAAGGTAAATGTGATTTTTCACATATATTGGCAGGCCTGCAACATTCCCATAAAGGATTGTTTAGACACACACTCATTTATTTCAGATCTCATTCCTAACTCAAGGAATAAACACCATTAATTCAGAGCCATTCACTGAAAACATCAGATCTGCGTGATGTGGAGAAAATGAAACAAAAGACTGCAGAGACCTTTATCTTTAAAGGCTTTTTAAAAATTCACACTGACAGTCAGTACCTCACGCTCCAAAGATTGAAGCTTTTTTTCGTGCAGAGGTTAACTGCAGTCAGAGGGAGCGGTTTAGCCATGCTCAGACCAATCCAGAATTGGGACAGCCTGTCAGTTTAGGTGGGAGGGTGTCTGGGGAGCCGTGCCTCGGGCATTGCCTGATCCCAGCATCCCCATCCTCCCGGCTCCCCGAGCCAGCCTGGCAGCTGGTGATGCTGTGCACTGAACAGGGTCAGGGAAGTAATCCACCAGGAAATTCTGCTCACCTGTAATACATTTTGCTTTTCTCTTTAAGCAGATCACTGGTTAGAGGGAAAATCAGGAGTCTCAGAGCAGCTAATGTAACCTCTACCTACATTTATTGTATCTAATCATTACAACCACAGCTTATTAATAGCAATAATTGAAAAGAAACATTGCTTAACAGTGAAGTTTCTTTTCCCCTTAGGCTGCCAACAGCTTTCCCGTATATAATCTCATTTTTCAACATCATTTCAGCTATCAGGCTGGCTATAATAAGTCTTTTACTTCATTTTTTAGTGCTTAGTCACCCAAGCAAGTTTTCTCCTGATATTTTTGTTCAAGCTCCTCTATCAAGACAGTGGAATCTGGAGCACACACAGTCCCAGACTGAAGAGAGAGCTGTGCAGGGGAGCAGAGAGCTGGCTTGTCATCCCAAGCAGCTCCTTTCCTGACATCCATTTCCCATGAGAATGGCAGCAGCAAGGGACTGTTGGCCGTGTTTTCCAAAGGGACAGGAAGGGAGGACCCGTTTCACTCTGCGGTCACATCCCCAGACATCCCTGACAAGGATCAGATGGCAGATTGCCATCTCTGAGGACAAATCCCTACCACCCTCAGTTCTGTCTCTGATCTACCCACAATTCTCAGCCAGTCACTGAAGTCTCACACATTTCCCACAAACTTTCTGCTTTTATTTTTGTCTTATTGCCATATTGACAAAGACATCCTTCCATCCCTCTTTCTCTTTTTCTCCCCCTATTTTTCTAGTTCCCATCTATCACAGGTGGAAGAGAAACATCAGACAATGTGCTACCGCTAAGCTCAACCTACTTAGCTCCCCAAGCAAGGCTCAGGCTGCATGGGGAAGAGCTGCACAAGTAGGGCTCACATGTGAGAATTAACTGGGATCTTCACCATGCACAGTGAATTGGCACAGCCAGTCCTGGAGGGACGTGAAATTGCTCTGTCCAATCTGTGTCTGTGTTGGGCGAGACAGGTGGTGCTTCCATGAGATGCTGGACATTCTCAGAGCAATGCCTCCCCCTAATCTCTATTACCCCTTGGTGCTCAGGGAGTTCTGGCTGGATGTCAACATAGGCCACCAGCAAATCTCTCTACAGTGATACCACCTTCCCAGCAGCTTCAGCCTTTCCCAGCCACTGTTCTCCAGTGGCCTGCTGACCCATGGTGCATTCCAAGGCTCATCTCACTGTATTTGTATTATCCTATCACCCACAGCTCATGATGTGCAGTGACTCAGCCCTGATCGAGGCAAAGTCATGATTCTCCTGTAATATCATTATTTATAAACAAGTGTATAAATAAATGTGTGTCTGGGGGTGTTCAAATCTTGTTTTGTATTTACTCAACACCACCTCTCAACTGCTTTTTGTAAAAGATGACAAAAAAAAATTCTGCTTGCACTTTTCTTTGGATAATCTTGAAGTGTATGTGTGTGCATGTCTGCTCCAGCTTTCCATGGATTCGTGTCAAAGGATGCCAGCTAAGGGCCACAGAAGTCATTCAAGAGACCTGACTGCCCTGACCATTCCTGTGTTCAAAACAATTCCCTCATCCTGCTAATTCACTTTCAAAACATGTTTCTACTCTGACAGATCCCTTGCAGAGAGAGTCTGTGACAAGTTTGCAAATCAAGCTTCCCCTCTGCATTTATCAGTGAACTGTCAAATCCCTTAAAACGTAGCAGCTGCCATTTCCTCACAATATTAAGGAGAGAGAATGCTCTTAGAGAAGAGTAAGGAGGAGAGGAGGGTTAGGATTTGGTTTTCTCCTTTTAGCTGGGCGCTTGTATTGTCTTCTCCATGGTGGTGTCTTCACATGGAAGGTGTTTCCTACTTCTTTGGTTGCCTGTCACTGCCAGCTTTGAGTGATCTGCAGCTGACAGCACAGCAGCTGTCAGTCAGGAAGAAGCAGGAAGGCGATCAGGTGCCTTCTTATTTTTCCATGGTTGTACTGGATGCTCCAGACTACCATCTTTCTCACAGGGAAGTTGACGTCCTCGTGTTTGCAGACATTGTTCCATTCATATCCCACAGATAAATGTGATGATAGCAGCTGCCTGAGTTTTCAGACAGCCTGAAAAGCAGAAAGATTCATGAACTTATTAATTTTAAAAGGAATAATAAATGGTAGTCGTCAGGCACCAATGTTATGTAATATCAAGATATATTACCTCTGCTCATCAAAGCAGACAAGAATGAGAGGTGATCAGAGATGATGGCAGCAGCAGCAGTGAGATGTTCTGCAGGGCTCTGCAGCCTGGTACCACAGCTATTGTGTGAGCTCTGTGTGGACTTTCCTTGCAGCCAGGTTTTCACAAGCTATTCTCACTCACGTATTCCATGTGGGACATCGGGGAGCAGCTGCTTTGCATGTTGTCCTATATAACTGAGTTGCTTCAACTTTTCACAAGCCTATTTTGGGACTCACCAAGAGCTGAGCAGAAGGACAGCTCCCTTTTTGCAATGTCCCTTCCACAAGCAGAGCTACTCTCTCTTCCATCTTCTCCCATGCAACCCACACTCACATTTGCCTCTCACAGCCTGTTTCTGAAGCTCTTCCACACAGTATCTCCAGGAGCTCATAAGGGGGAGCAGTAGCAGATGGGTTCCTTGCATCAAAGGAGTTACCATCTGTTATTTCTCTTCTCCATTTCGTGCACTGCTGGAAAGAATTTGACTGTTTCTCCCGTTCTCCCTTGATCCTCTGCTGCCCAGTTGGGCAAACAAAGGTAGGCAAACAGCAGCATCCCTCTTGCCTTTTCCCCTGGCTGTACCAGGAACTGCTGTGAGCAAGGGTAGCATTCAGCACCCAAAGGTGGCTGTATCCTCACTTCATGTACTTCCCAAGGCAAGCTCCATCTGCTGTGCTTTCAAAAACTCCTAATCATTCAAGAAGGAATAAAAAAAGCCTAGCAAGACAACCTCACAGAAACTCACAATTAACTTTAACCCCCTCCCAAATGGTAGCACATCTCAGGAAAGGCTTTGGCACTTTAGAATTGGTTTACTCTCATCTTACACTGCATTACTGTTTCCCAGCTAGATACATTCCGATAGCTATTGTTAAAGTACAACACACCACCTTTCTACATATCCGCACTGATGACACTTTGTTTCAAAAGAAACATGTTTCACCCACAAAAACCTTACCACGTTCCCCTCCAAGAGACCTCTAGGAATTCAGTCATGTTTTGGGGCTGAAAGGTCAGAGTTGGAAAACGTTCCATGCTCATTATGTTCTTCTAATTCACAGGTTTAGTTAGAGCCCACCTCTCCCGGACCTCAAAAGTTCATTCAATAATCTGCTGGTGATTTTTTTTTTCAGTTTTGCAAGAATAAAGCTCTTGATTGTAAGGAAACCTGGAACAAGGTATCAGCCAGTCTTGATCTGGCTCAGAAAGCGTAAGGCAAATGAAAATAGCCCCAAATATTGCATCAAAACGAACCACAAAGAAAATACCCTTAGGAAGTTTTATAGGTTTCAAATTTTTTAAAGGGTTAAATTTCAGGATACAGAATTCACATTAAATGGTTTTATGCAGTACTTGTTTCAGCTATTGGAATCCTTGTCTGTAGGTTGAATAATGTGATTAGCATTACGAAGAAGCATTTATAGTATAAATGCAATTATTGAAAAAAGTTGTAGAGAGGATTTTTAAGTAGTTAAGTTTGTGGTACCCTTTTTTGTGATAAACCAATCATTTAATCCAAGATGTACCAAAAGTGAGAGGGAAAATTCCCACTGAAGTCAGTCTCCAGTTCAAGATCTTAATCTCCTAATTGGACTTTGACTCCTCTCTTAGCTGAGGAAAATAATTGTAGCTTTGATCCAGATGCTTTCCTTGTAATCCATTGTTTTTGTGTTTTGAATATACACCACCCATTCCGTATTAGGTGTTTTGATAAAAACCTAACAGAATCCAAGTTTATAGGACAGTGTCATAAACCTGGCACCTTTCCCAAATGCCACGCTCACTTAAGAGAAATGTAATGTAATTTTCTTTGTGTTGTGTGTTCTGCATTCATTGTAATGTGTGTTTAGAAGCTGAGTGCTGAAATATTAGCTTGGAGCTCTTGAAAAAAAATCACTAAATCGTATGCTTTTTTTAGTATCTGAATCAAATTTTCTTCACATTATCAACACGGCATTACAAATAGATTCCACATAAAAATTTCAATTTCTCTTTCAGTGATCACTGTCTGTAAATGTTTTTAGTCATTGATGCACGATAAGGAATGTAAGGCAAATGCTAACTTTAGCAGAAATAAGTGCTTTTTGAAGCTATATTTAATAGGTGCACTGCAGATTCTAGGCTTTCAATTTCAAGACAGGGCACATTGTTATATAGAAATTCATTCTTCTCCCACACTAATCACTTCTGAGGAGAAAAACTAGTCAAAATGGGATTGTGACCTGCAATCTGGCTCTTATTTCATAGTCAGATCACATTTCAGATGTGGGCTCTACCTATTCTTCTGGTTTTGCCAGCTGCTTTCGCCCATGCTGTGGTGGTAGGAGGAAGCACAGGAACCGAGCAGCTCTGCACATCCACTCACTCCAAAGATGTTGGCGGTGACTTGACATAATAAAAGAAAGAAGGAGACTGGAGGAATAATGTATAACCTCATTTCACTTCCCAGAAACACACTAAAGATGACTGAGATATTGATTTGTGAGAGTCTGGAAAAAAACACAACAAACCAGAGGGTTTAAAAAGGGCCAGGGTAGAACTGCCAAGAAAAGAGGGTATCATCCTGTCCCTTTTGGCATTAAGGACAGAGCTGGCCGGGGGTGTAGCAGCGGTGGGAGGCTTGGGGCACCACTGCTGGAGCAAAAAGCCTCTGCTCTGTGAAGGGACCAGGTGTTCCAGACAGAAAACTCCCTCGGTCATCCCCACAGCTGCTTTACCCACCTCGGGAGGGTCATTGCTGACAGCCTGGCCACAGTGTGACAGCTTTCCCCAGGGTGCTGGGGAGCAGGGGGTGGGCAGTTTGGCAGCCCCCAAGCACTCAGCGCGCTGCTTTGGGGGTGTCAGCGGGGCAGAGCCCCCAGGCTGCAGCTGGGCTGATGGGGACTGTGAGAAGATGCGGTGGGAGGGAGTGGCCGTCACAAAGCAGGGAGAGCCAGGGACTGTGGCCAGCAGGCAGGCCCCCAGGAACACTCCAGGTACTTGCACTGTTTGGAGTATTTCTGCTGCACATCTGAGATAAACCGTGTTCTCCCTTCTCCTCCCAGGTTTACATCTGTTCAGTAAGGAACACTGTGACACTGATTTATCTAGGCTAAATTGCTGACAAGTTGTTTGGACAAAGTATTCTTAGTGGGCAGGTCTTCCTTGTGTCACAGGAAAGTGCATGGTAGATTAAATAGGCTTATTAAATAGATAAAAATCCTTTCTGCGCTCCTTTCAACCATTTTTTATTTGTATTCTGAGTCTCTTGCATAGAGTGGAAGAGCAGTGTCCTGGATCTTGAGCCTGGGGGCAATGCTGCCAATTAAAAGACTCAGCTTACGTTCGTGGAGCTGAACCAAGACCCCTGTGCAACACTCGCTGAAAGCAACACCCTTTCAGGCTGAAATGACATTATTCAGTATAACAGTTATAACTCACATTCTTTGCTGTAGTCTTTCTATTCTGCAAGTATCAGTTGACTGCTTAGTTATTACTGACTGTATTTTCTAAATGTACTCGCACTTAATTTTTTTGTAGTTTTCTCGTAAAACTCATTTTTGATTCTCTAACCCCTGCTCATTACACTCAAAACATCCTGGCAACCATTTTTGTGCAGCCCTTTTCTCTGAGTTCCTTGTTGAAGTGTTCTGTTTTACTCCATTTTCCTTTCATATGTTCCATATGTTCTACATAAGTGGTTTTCAACCTCCAGCTTTTTGGAGCCCAAAATTATTCTGGTGGAATTATGGTTTCCTGTATATACCACACTCAAGTCCACCTGATAATAGGCTTAAAAAAAAAATGAATTTATTTACCTTTGCAGATCCTTTAAAGGCAGTTCACAGAGGACTCACATAAGGACACTGATGTTTGAAAGCCTTTCTTCTGAATACTGACACTCCTTAGTCAGGGTAATGTCATTACCTGTCATTATATGCATTATTGTTTATTAGCTCCTGCGTTTACTTTCCCTTAACATTCTCCATAAACTAATTTTCTTAAAATCTATTACAATTTCTATTGCACTGGGATCTCAAAATATCTTTTAAAATTTCATTTTCCTCCCAGTGTCTCCCTTTTATCTCTAGGCTGGCCATTCATTACAAAGGTGGTGCTTTTATTCGGCGCTCGAGAAAGATGAAGCTTTGGCAGTGTAACAGCCACTTGTTTATTCCCAAACCAGACCCAGCACAGTTCCCATACTGCCTTCCCTCCGTGCTTTTCCCTTCTCTTTCCTTTCAGGAAATCAATCCCATTTTCATTAACAATGACAGATTGCTCCTCATACCTTTCTTTTTTTGTTGTTTTTTTTTTCCCCCTTTGGCCACTCTGTCGAGCCTGCCAAACTGCTAATTAGCAGTTGCTTAGATTTGGGCTCTGGTCCTTTGAGATGCTCCATACAAATGGGCTGACAGGGATGTCTGTGCATGCTGTAGGTGCAGATTCAGCCTTCTGAAACACAGCACAGAGTGCTTTTATAGCTGCATTGTCACTAAGGCATAGAACCAATAATTCATTTCACATTGGTCATTAAATGCTTCTTAAGTGATCTGAAATTTAAATAATCTCTTGAGCAAGATTTGAACTGTATAATTTTCCCTGTCCTTGAATATCTGATTGTTTCAAAAAATGTGTAATCAGTACTGGAACCTATTATCCTTAGTTTAGGAATCCACTAGTATCCCATGTCAGGAATTCAAAGGAATTCAGTTTCGTGCCCATGAAATGGATGCAGAAGGAAGCTTGTTTTACAAAGGCATGTGGAATGACATGTAGACCAAGTTACTTTAGACTTGTTTGAAATATCCATGTGAAGGTGGTACACAGGGCAAAATGAAGGAGAAATAACAATGCAGGGTGATAGGCCAACCTTTAATAAGACCAGGGCATGCTTTTGGAGCTTGGGAAGGCAGAAGACATGAGAGCATTGTAGCAGGACTTAAACCCATGTGAGGCGATCGCACCAGGGCAGTGAAATTATTTAAAATGCCAATATCATTGTTTTAGGGCTATCTTGCACTGATAAGCGAGCTCCTAAAGGTACCAGAACTGTGACTGAGACCAGCACTTTGCTGGCACCACTGTGCAGTAACTTGAATCCATACCTCATCATAGGCACTCCAGAAGCCCAGAGATCTCCATCAAAGGAGGCCTCTGTTATGAGATCATCCCTAGGGAATGACCACCTTTGGGTCATGCTGCAGCCCCTCCTCCTTTAATGAAGACTTTGGCTAAAACTTAGATGCTATTTATATTGTAAGATCATCCATCTTTTCTCATCTCCACAGAGTCAGGAACGAGGCAAAACCAGAGCTCCTGATAGAAAGGGAGAGGAGCTTGAATATTTTTCAGCTCCATCAGTGACCTTAGTAGTCCACTATAAATACAGATGGAGGATCTTGACAATAGACCGTAGGTGCCGGTTTTAAGGCCTAAGAAAAGACAGAGAACTGAAAGATGAGATTCATTCAATTAAATATCTATGTCTGAATGTATCCATGTTTGTGCTGACCAGCCCAGGTGCAGTCAGTGCAGAGAAACCGACAACTGACAACAAAAGTTGCCTGACAACTGGGGACTTTCTTTTAAAAGAAGACTTTTAAAGAAGTAGATTTTTAAAACAAAGACAAATATCACCAAAGAAGCCAGGTTTGATATTGCTTATATTTAGGAGGCAAGAGGTGGGATAAATGGGCACTAGTCACAGCAAATCATGGGCATCTGGGTGTTTTCAGCTCAGAGTAGCTTGAGGACCTCACAGTCACCGTGCACCATACCTGCACAGGGCACCATACCTGCACAGGGCACCATACCTGCCCTTCCCATTGCACTTTCTTTTGAGGTGCTGCAGAAAAACTGACACGTTGTAAGATGCCAGATTTCCCCTCTGGGGTGCAGATGTTCAGACGTGGTGAGACTGCCTTTGGGTTGTGAGTGAGATTGTCAACCAAATGATGTTAAATGGAGGCCTGATTAGCTATAGGCATCCTGTTGCTTCAGCCTGTTTCCACACTATCCTTGACCCAACCACTCATTTTTAGCCTTTTGGTCTCAAAGATGTTTGTTTTCTGATCCATTCCCGTGCTCAATAAACATTTGCCTGCAGTGGCCTAGGTGCAAAGTTGAGAAAGACAGCTAGACTAGAACTTGTAAAAGCTCTTGAGACAACATTTTGCTTCTCCTTTGGATTTTGGGCTCTTTTTTTTTTCCTTCTGATTTGTGGAATCTCTCATTGTCTTTTAAGAAAAGGATGTTGACATTAGCCGTACCATGGGAATTACAGTGGGAATACTGGTGTTTTCCTCTCTTTTGACATTCAGTCATCGATGACAGCCACTCACTCTTCTCACCTATTAATATTCACACTTGTTTCTTTCCTATTAATATTCACACTTGCTTCTACAGGAGAATTTATTAAAAATGCGAGTTTTGGAAGAAGTTTTCAAGATAAAACTTGACAGAACATCCATTACTTTGCTCGCTTCTTCCACATATGTTCTCTAGGCAATGAGAAGTGCTTGTGCAGGCAGGATTACAATGCATTAGTTATGTATGCATGCACATATATTTATAAAATTGATATATGCCATATACTGTATGCATATATTGTATAACTAGTGCTAGTGCTTCCATTTGCAGATCTCAAAGAACTTCACTGAGCAGTCTAATCATTTTTACCTATTTCTTAGTCATGGGGAAGCCATGGTAGAAAGGGGATGTCGCTCGTGTAAAACCACATTATCGGGTCAGCAAGAAAGGGAATCTATGTCTCTGATTTCCAATACAGTGCGGCATTGGTGAGCAGGGATATCCATCTTCTTACAGGTAACTTCTATTTAAAGCAAACACTTCCATTTGGAAATTCTAACTCAATTGTCAACCTTCAAAGGAGTAAATTTAAAAATAAAAAAAGTCTGTAAAACGTGAAAAACAGGTCCTGCTAGTACTTAGAGCAAAACTTGACCAGTATCAGTTCAAATCTATGTGCAGGCCACAGTTTGAAGAAACAGTAAATTTGGCTTTAAGACTCCTAGTACCAAACAAAAAAGGCTGTGAAATGGGACATTATGACATTGATCCAGGATGAACTCACTCTTCCAGTTCAAATATGTAAAATGCGCCTAATCTGGTGTGTTAACTTTTTACTGGCAGGCTTTGTATGAGATCAGTTGCTGTCTGTCTGCACCACTCTAATTTTATGCTGGACAAGTAGCATGTCTTTCTGCAGCCAGCATAAAACTGACATAATCTATGCATCAGGTCCTCCGGTTAATTTGACAGAGAAACAATGGTGTGACCGCATCTGAGCCGAATCAGTTTTGTCCTGCTGTCTAATCAGTGGCACTGAGACCTTGTGCTAATGGTGATGGAAAAGCGGCCCTAGCCCAATGCCCCGACCCCGCCGCTGTTTCGCATTCAGGTTGCCTTGACCGTTCCCAAACGCATTCATTCCCCGGGGACAGGGAAGAGAACAGGTAACTCTGCTTTCCCACTTTCCCGAAATAGCAAGGGAATACTTGCGGCCGCCCCCCCCCGCTCCCGCAGATGCTGGGCTGCATCTCCCTTCCTACTTCTACCCGCACCGCCGCCGCTGCGGCCATGGCTGCACCACGCTGAGCAGAACCGAGAGGCGCTGACACCGCGGCGGAGGGGC
>VZTA01017770.1:0-24610 GCA_013398855.1 Mohoua ochrocephala | reverse complement strand
GCCCCACGCGTGTCCGTGCCCGGCCCCGCGCCAGCCCCTGCAGGTGGGCGAGCGGGGATGCGATGCGCGGGCCCCGGAGCGGCTGCGGGCTCCCGGGGGTGGGGAGGAGGGGTTTCGTGGGGCCGAGGATCAGCCGGGACCGTGGAGCTTAAGGACGGATTACACGAGATCGCAACCCCCTTGCCCTGAGTAATTTCCCCGGGGCCGCGCTCCGGCTCCTGCCGCCGGCAGCCTCAACTTCTGGGAACAGGCGTTTGCGGCAGTGGAGGGTCCCCCCGTCCTACCTGCACCGCATCGCCCAGGGCTTTTTTAGGAAGAGGAAAGGAAACAGTAGGATGAGAGCTGGGCCAACGCAGTGTATAAGGAGTCGGGATCTCTGTAAACAGCTGTCTGCAGTGCGTGAGGAGAGAGACAGTCCCTTTTGAAGTTATTTATAGACCCGCTTTATTCTGCCAGTGAGGGGAATCGCTGCCATTGGGGGTGGGGGGGGGTGTACAACAGTCTCGAGGTCACCCATCAGTGGAAATTAAACTTCTGCGTCATGCTGAAAGGGTAAAATACTTGATTGGAGGGGTGATTTGGGGTTATCTTTCAAATGTGTTTTTGTAACACTCGAAGTATGAAGTAGGTGGGTGTTACACCTTACCTTTCAGCTGTGCTAAACATGACTCCGAAAAATCATCACCCTCCCTGTGTTCATCCTTAAGGGAAGTAACTTGAGACTGATAACGGTGCACGTACACGGGAGCTACGGAGGGGCTGTGTGTGCTCACGTATGCAGCACTCTCAGCTCTGCACTTCGTGGTGTTTCTATACCATCTCAGAATGTAACTGACTAGGTTTTGTAAAGAGAAGGTAAAGCCTCAGACAGAGACTCTCCCGAATTTAGAATGTATCTTTTTATTCTACAAAGAAAAACCCCCAAAACAACTGCTATATAGAATGTGCAGAAATTCTGTTACAATTAATGAAATTTCCATTAGAAACCATGAACATACTCCATATGGAGGGAAGCCACTTAAAAAACTTAGATTGTTTATGAATATATTCTTTAGAATACTAACTGATGCCCTTTTAGAAGTATTTTTAATAAAATAAAGATTTCATTTTACTTGCAGGTAAATGAGTTATGCTACAGACTTGGTTCAGTGTCCAGAAGAGTTGAGAACATTATATTTTCAATATGAAGAATAAAGCTGTTTTTCAGAAAAACCTATTGATCTCCTTAAACTTGATCTCTGCCTCCCTGCCCCCCTGAGCCTAAGGAGTAGGCTCAGGAGTTTTGAAACCAGTAATCACAGAGTGAGGGATAGAGATACATAACTTGCCACTGGCATGAAGGCAGTGCTGTTTGAAATGACCTGACAGTAACAGAGGAGCAGAATTAAGGGAGGAAAGTGCAATGCAGTTTCTAGGGAAAAAAGAAGAAGATGATGAAGAAGGAGATAAGCAAAACTGCAGCTAGCTGTTATCCCACCATAATCATGTACAAAAGAAGACTGATCAGAAGCCAGGATGACACATGGGTGCACGTGGCCACAGATAGAAGAGATAGTGCGAAGAATCCAGTCGAAATAACTGAACTAGAGGGATCAGTCAATGCAATTAATTGAAATCAAAGATGGGCACAAACTCTCTTCCTGTTTACCTCCCCTCGAAGTCAGTGGGAATGCGTGTTCTGCAGCCCAGAATGTCTCCTGTGGGGCCATGCCTTCATGCTGTGCCGGCCACAGCATGGATGCTGAGGGGATATCCACAGAGAGAGGAACGGGAGAAATCCCGTAGCTTGCCTGATGCCAAGCAGGAGTGGAGCTTCTCCAGTTCCTAATCCACACCCGAGGCTCTCAATTTCGGAGCTCTCCTTAGCAGCAGGTGGGGCATTTCCATCCCCCACCTAGGCTGCAAGAGATTTTTTTTTGCTTGCTTTTAACCTTTATAGCAGACACCACACTGATTCTTACTGCACATGCACCCTGCAAGGGAGAATTTTCTTTTAGCCCTTCCTGTTGCTGTAATCTGTTTTCTGCTTCTGTGTTAGCACCTCCATGACGACAGTTCCCTTGGCACAAGCCAGACCTGTAGCTGTGAGACACAAGCAAATGGTGCCTCTGATGACACCAGCGAGGCAGAATTCAGGTAGTTCAGGCAAATTGTCCTGTGGCGCGTAGATGTGGGACTGTAGGGTTCTGTCTGAAAGCTCTTAAGGGGGCAGAGAAGTCCAAACACATTTTTTTTTTTTTTATTTTATTAAAGCACCATCCAAAATGTGTGGAGGAGGGTTTTTGTGTCCTTACTCCAGCAGGCCCTTCCAAGAACATGCTGCCCAATGGTAGGACAGCAAATGCCAAGACTGACTGACTGACTGACTAATGGGGGCTGGGAGGAATTCCCAGTGGGAATCTGTGCTTTGCTCTTACTTCACTGCATTTGCATCCTCTTTGAAGCCATATTGGGACATACAATTAGGCCTCAGGTTTGTGCTAAAATAAGTAGTTTGTCCATTCTCAAGGAATAGTAGGTGCAAGAGGGTGGCCAGGATTGTGTTACAACTGTTACCTCTCCTTCTGCAGGCCTTCTCTGAACAGATTCAATTACTGGGGTTGACTTTTGTTGAGACAAGTCTTCACTTTTTAACAGTTTTATTATTGAACTCTTGTGTTCTGTTGTTAGGACCTCATTGTATTTCTTGCTCAGCAAACAGAGCTGCCCGTCTTTAACTGCTCAGCCATTATCTGGCAGTCTGGGATCTGAAGTCTTCTCCCATCCTTCCTGGCAATCCAAAACTCCAGTGGACTTCAGCAGTCCTTTTCCATATAAATGGCAATACCTCAGCTATACAATAATTTCCATCATTGAAGAGTGAAATGGGAAACTAAGGCCATTATAGGATGTTGAAGTAAAAGCAAATTACAATATATTACATTAAATATTAATACTTGTGTACAGGATATATGCTATCCACCCTGCAATATGAATTGTTTTAGTAGCCTCTGATGTTTCTTCTGCTGTGTTCGAAGGTCTCTGCTTTAGCCCAAGATTTTGATGTTTTGAGCCATGAGATAAATTTATGCTGCAAACCCACTATTATTATTTAAAACTTTGTTAATTTTCATAGGGTTTGGGTTTTTTTTTTCAGTCTAAAAATGGTGTTTCTCCACTTCAGTCAATTACATTTCAATCTAGTAGAATTTTGGATCTTTGGTAAAACATTATAGTTTTAGGGCCCCTGTTCAGAATGTTGCTTTAGCTGACGTGCCTTTTAACCTGCAGTCCATAAAAATTCAGAGACTAAGACTTGTTGCTGTTAGTTGTGGGATTGAAGGTAGCTTGTTTTCCTTGTCTTGCTGAGTTGGGAGTTTAATTACCATCATATTTTACGTAAAACATCTTCCAGTGGTTTTATTGCAGCTGGTCTTACATGTTCACCTTGCACTTGCTGTAAGAATAACGTGTGTTGTTAGTTCTGTTTCTTTTAATGCAAGTGTAAAATGGCTTCATATTGATCTTCTTGCCTGAGCTGTTTGCTGTAGCTGTCCCGCTTTAGCACGGGGGTGCCTTCCAACCTCAGCCATTCCATGATTCTCTGATCAGCTACTGGGCACTGGTGGTCCGTAAAGTGTTTAAAGCAGAGAAATATCAGTCACATGTAGTCGTGATAAAATGGGGATGGAAGGCAGCTTTGGTGTCCAACTCTGCAAGAATTGGGCCTGGGAAAGCCTATCAGAGATTTCTCTTTAGAATCAAATCATGAACACAGCAGCTGTTCCTCTCCTTGACTCCCTCTCTGACTGACTAATTTAGGCAATATCTCACTTGACTTCTCAGCTTTTATGTATTTCATTCTATGGAGATAAACTCTTCTGCTGGGTTGCACCTGGCACTGGCGATCTGATTTCCAGGCGGTTTGGTGTTTGCTTTACTTTAAACCAAATTATCCGTGGTAAATGATTGGAAACCAGGCTAGTGGTGAGTAGCCCTGTCCTTGGCAGGTGTTTGTTTTCTTAACCTCACAGAAATGTTGTATCAATGATCATGAAGTGCTCACCCAGTTTGCTAATTGGGCTTCCAGAAGCAATTCTTGGTCTGTGTGTGAAAGAGTTTTTTGAGGAGTAGAGCTGAAGGTCTCTCTGGCAGCTTCTTTTCTGTTCTGCTCTTCCCTGCACTGTTTCAGCGCGGGTGACTCAATCTCCATCTCTCCTCTCTTCTGAAGTGATGCTGCCCCTCCAGCTCCCCCACTGTTCTCCAAAACCTCTCACCCTCCTGCTGCTTGAATCGCCTTTGCCTCTTCCATCTTTGAAGTGTACATTTGGTGGGACTTCTCTGGATCCAAAAAGGTTGGAAGAGGGGGAGACTCCCTGTGCCAAATACAGTCCTCCTAAACGTGGATTCTTATACACTCCTGTCTACATCACAGGATGCTTAGGAAAGTGTGAAGCGGCTCATAAATCCCACTGAGATGTTCTAAATTCTCCCCAAAGCTGAATGTGTTCCAAATATGGAGCTTGGCAGCTGTGAACTGATGCCATCTCAGTATATCTTTGCACCTCCTTCCAGTGACAGCGTCGGTGGGCTTGTGTCGGATGAGGCATCTCACCCTGATCTCACCACTTTGTCCTTGGCGCCTGTTCATGTTGTGTCACTCGGAGAGACCGTGCTGCCCAGCTCCCAGGTCCCAGACGAGGACATTTTTTTTTAACAGGCTGGGGACTGTAATAACCCCCCTGACTGGGGGTCAGGTCTGTGGCAAGGATTTGGGAATCCTCGAGGGCAGTAAGCTGAATGGAGGACAGCGGTGTGCCCTGACATTGAGAATCCCAACAGCATCCTGGACCTTTAGTAGCAGAAGCAGAGCTGGTAGATTGAGAGAAGTGATTATCACTTTCAAGCTGGCAGCTGTTAAACCACATCTAGGAAACAGCATCCAGTTTGGGCTCCCTTAATACAAGAAAGATGTGGATAAACTGGACTGCATTCAGCGAAGGACCACCAAGATGGTCAAGAGCTGAAGCACTTGCCCTGTGAGGAGAGGCTGAGGGGGCTGAGCTTGTTCAGCCAGGAAAAGAGAAGGCTGTGAGGGACCCAGCCTCAGCCTGTCCATACGTACAAAGAGTATTGAGATGACAAAGCCAGGCTTTTTGCAGCAGTGCCCTCTACCTCTAGTTGGAGGCCTGTCACTAGTGGTGTCCCCCAAGGGTCGGTACTGGGCCCAGGTATTGTTTAACTCATTCATCAATGGCTTGGATGAAGGGCAGATGTCTCCTCAGCAAGTTCACTGCTGACACAAAGCTGGGAGGAGTGGCCGATACCCCAGCATGCTGTGAGCCCTTCAGAAGAACCTCGACAGAGATGGGAAAGGTGGGCACAGAAGAACCTTCTGAAATTCAGAAAAGGCAAGTGAAGGATCATGTACCTGGGGAGGAATAACTTCATGCACCTGGCTGGGGGCTGACCTGCTGGGAAGCAGCTCTGTAGAGAAGGACCTGGGGGTCCTGCTGGACAGCAAACTGTCCCTGAGCCAAAAAGGTGTCCTTGTGGCCAAGAAAGCCAATGGTGTCCTGGGGTGTGTTGGGAAGAGCATTTCCAGCAGGTTGAGGGATGTGATCCTGCCCCTCTGCTCAGCCCTGGTGAGGCACATCTGGAGTGCTGTGTCCAGTCCTGGCCTCCTCAGGACAGGAGAGACACAGAGCTCCTGGAACAGGGCCAGTGGAGGGTGACAAAGACGAAGGGACAGGAGCATCTCTCTTACAAGGACAGGCCGAGGGAGCTGGGTCTGTTCAGCCTTGAGAAGAGACAAATGAGAGGGGATCTCATCAGTGTCTGTCAGTGTCTGCAGGAAGGGTATCAGAGGATGGAGCCAGGCTCTTCCTGGTGGTGCTAAGCAATAGGACAAGAGGCAATGGGCAGAAATTGTTGCCCGTTACAAGCAAGTTCCACCTTAACATGAGGAAGAACTTCTTTACTGTGCAGGTGACTGAGGACTGGAAGAGGTTGCTCAGAGCAGTTGTGGAATGTCCTTTCCTGGAGGAAGGGAGGCTGGACTAGCTGACCTCCAGCGGTCCCTTCCAACTGCAGCTGTTCTGTGATTCTGTGAAGGGTGGGAAGACAAGAGAGAACTGACATAAATTGAAACTGCAGAGCTTCAGACTGACTTTAAGGTGGATCTGTTTCCCCATGAGCACAGGCAGTCCCACAGGTTGACCAGAGAGGTCTCTTTCCCTGGCATTTTTCAAGCCCCAGCTGGATACAGCCCTCAGGAACCTGGTCTGAGTGCGGAGCTGATCCTGCTGTGAGAGGAGGTTGCACTGGGGGAGAAAGGAGGCAGACAGCAAGAGACTTTGAGCAGTGCAAAGTGTCTCAAGGGTGCCCACTGTGCCTAGTTGAATTCCAGTGGCAGGTTGTTGTGAGTTACCCTATACACAGTAGTGTGCTGCCTGGAAACAGTGACTGTCAGCAGGCCCACAGCCTCACTTCGTGCTTGAATTTCATTTTCTCTTGCTTGTCATTAAGTCTGCAGTGACCTGGGGTTACTAAGGGCGGAATTTGATGTGCTCATCTCTCAGCAAGACAATCCTACATCTCCCTCTGCCATTCCTGCCCCTGTTCTGGCTCTCAGCTGTGCAACTGTTCATACTGTCACAGCAGGGTAGAAAACTAACCTCAGTTAAAAATAACCGAGGAGGGGTTGTTGCTGTCTGTAACCCAGATTGGTTTCATCATCTGATTCTCAGTACCTCCCAGTGAACTGTTTTGCCTTTGCCTAAAAGTCAGCACGAGGAGAGGAATGAATGCAGAGGGAAGAGGGGGACGGCATGAGCTGCTGAAGCGGGCACTGATGTTAAGAGAGATGCTCATCAAATTACATCAGGATTGCTTCCTCCAAGAGGAAATGAATCCTGTGCATTAACCTACAGAAAACATAAGCAGCTGGAATCGTGTTAGGGGAAATTAGGACTATTGTCGAAGCTTTGGCAGCATGCAAAGATAAATGTAGATGAACCTTTTGGGTTTTTTTCCAGGGACCTGCATTCCCAGTTGCTCTCAGTAATTGTGTTGTGTCCTTAGGAGCCAGTACAGATGAACACGCAATATTAGTCCTCCTGTAATAGCCAGCCCTTTAGCAGGGATGGTCAGCTTTCAGCACTGGGGGCTCACATATTCACAAAATAAATCTAAGCAGACTTCAATTTGTTTCCTCCCAGTAGTTAAAATTATTTTCTTCATTTTACTCTTTCATCAAATAAATCCCTTTCTAATCCGAGAGATTCTGATCGAATCAGTCATCTGGGTTGAACTCCTCAGAGATAAATGGAAGTTACAACTGGATTTTATGTCATGGAAAAGTAAATTTTCCACGGATTTTCTAGGAAATATTGGATTAGTACCAAATCTAACATGACTGACTGAGGTGTTACTGGGTGAGCCAGGCATTGTTATTGTGAACTGCTTCCTGTGTAAGGCTTATGAATGTAAAATTAGGGGTCACAGGAGAGATTTTAATCTGAAGGTCCACATCTGTTTGGAATTAGGCCTTTTGTAGTGGATTAAAAAGGAAAAAATTTGCTACCATCTTTTCACCTTCCTTTAGGTGAAATACTTTTCCTTCCCTTCTGTGTTGCCTAGTGGATTTTCTTTCTCAGGGTGTGTGTGTGCAGTCTGTGTGCACATCAGCATTCAGGGTGAACACCTGGCTTTATTGAAAGTGCAAGAGGGGCAGAACAATGGTGGAGAAAGTAAAGATTTGGCATAAAACAGTAATTTGTGAACATTCATCATGGTAAAATGAGGAGAATTCTCAAAGTCAGAGTAAATTTGCACCTGGGCAACTTTTATATCCCATACGCAATTGGCGGTCGGAGGAAAATACACGCAAGATCATGTGTTTTTCTGGCTGTATTGAGGGCTTGTGGAAGAAGAGCTTTCTTCTTCTTGAGATTGAATGTGTTTTTCCTTCAGTACTTTGTTGTCTCTTATGTTTTTGCATCGGTGTTTTCTCCATGTGGACAATGGGAGTAAAATCCAGATCATCGCTTGCTCCGGCTTCCCTCACGTCTCTGCATTGTAGGGCTCTGCCTCTGTTATGGATTTCCCTTCCATCTTTGTCTGGCACTTGAGGGGGTAATGTTTAATTCAGTACAATTCTGTACTTTTTGTTTTGGGAGGGATGATTTTAATTTATAATGGCAGAGACTGAAAGGCATACATTCATTTCTGCTGAACTGTCTTACATTTGTTGTGTGACTTTCATAACCCTCTTCTTTCCTTATTTCCTTGAGAACTCAACAGCACTCATTTTATGTGGGAGGAGAGAGAATATTTTCCTCATTTAGAGGAATTGGTATAGCGTGCGGAGACATGAATGTGCCCTTTGTCCCTTTATCATTTGCATCACTCACAGCAGATGATTGTGAGGAGAAACCAGCAATTTTTTGTACTCTGCTGTGAATTCAGTCTGTGAGTACAGACCAGCTACAGATGGAAGTAGCTGGGACTAGTCAGAAGGTGAAAAATGTGCCTGAGCAAGGGCAAGTGCTTCAAGCTGAACTAGGCAGGTAGAAATTAAGCTAGGTTGCAGATGAGTGTTTTATTGGGGTCTCTGGTTCTCTGCAGAGGGTAGTATTAAAAATAATTTTGAGATTATAATACTTATGTTTCTGAATTTCTTTCACTAACAAAGTTTAATTAACTTGGTAATTAAAAGAAGAAGCAGGCCACTGTCCTAAATCTGTGGTTTTGGGACAGACCTATGAGACACCAAAAGGCTTTCACTAAGACTGAAATGCGTCCAATCCCATTTTCTTCATCTCTCTTGGGGTTCCTCCCTCTCTGTCTGCAGCCTCATTCTCATTCTTGTGCAGTGTTTGTCTCCTGTTCATGATGGTTTATATACTTTTAATTTTTTTTTTTCAATCTTTGCCCTATATCTTGCTCAGTGTTCATTTGCTGCTCTCTAAGATGTGGAACTGAATTTTTGATATTAAAGACCCTTTTTGCCATTGTGTGAATGTAAGAAATCTGGCCATTTTTGGCATACTAGACCTTCCATACTATGCTCACATACTGTAAGGACATGAGGGATTCCTAGAAATACTTTGAAATGTTGTTTTAGCACGGACTGAAAATGAACCAACCAAGGACTTGTCCCCTCTGCTTTGTGGCAGCCTTATCATTAAAACCATCCTCAAAAAGATCACTTTTAGGGCAGCTTTAGAATTGGGTTGGCTGTGGGGAGGCATAGGAAGAGGACACCTTTCCATAAGGCTTTTGGAAATTCAACCTCCTTTGTTAAAAAAAGTTATTCCCCCTTTAAAAAAAAATAAATTTTTTTGGGTGTGGTTTCTGGAGTTATTTATTTATTTAAGCCCAGACAAGACAACAGGTGCCCAATGAGCTTATACAATGCACTCTTTTTTTTGATCAGCACTGGGAACGGGGCCCCATTATCCACATGGTCCTGCCATACCTTCTTCATCACCCTTGCTGCCCTGAATCACATGTAACTTATCTCTGCACTGTCTTCAGCCCATCCCCGCAGCAAGTAGTTCTCCAGCAGTGATGGAGACAACACTGTGCTTGGCCAAGAAGCAGAAAAGCCATCCTCAGTTACCAGAGTTACTCACCTTTCACTTCAGTCACTCACCTCGGGGACATTCCAGCTAAGTTCTATAAACTTCATCTTCCCTTCCTGGCGGTTGGGGGTTTTTTTGGTCTGTGTCTGTTTATTTTTGTTCGGTGAGCTCTCAGAGCTCGCAGGTGACCCGCGGGTGGCAGGGGCAATGCCGTGCATTTGATAGGTGCTCTGGGGAGCCTGTCAGCACCAAGCAGGCTTTCCTCGGATGCCTTAGTCACTCTGGATGGGTTTAAATGTCACTGAACTGAGAATGAACAGGGAAGTGCTGTTTGTCATCACTGGCTAATGGTGAATTCCCACGGAGGGAAGCTGGAAGCTCCTGACAGCTGCAGTTTTATCTTCTGTTTTGGATACTTAGAGGGGGAAATCCAGCTCCTAGTAGTTGTAAAGCTCAGATAGGAAGAGAGAAAAGCAAGCTTTTAAGGATAAAGATAGGAATTTGGGTCAGGCAAAGGGAACAGGTGGCTTGGTGAAATAATTAATTTATAAAAGGTTGGCCGTTGGCCAAACATGAACACAGCATGATTTGGATTTTGTCTTCTCGGGACTGGAGTATTGTCTACTCACACCCACAAGGCAAGGTGCAGGATGCCAGACTGCACTGAATCCTGGCTCTGCCCAAAAAGATAGAACTCCCAACCTTTTGCTTTTGAGTGTTGAGAGAACTGGAGCTTTTGGTCTTGAGACAGATGGAGAGTTCACAATTGGGTTAAAGTGTCTGTGTAGCCACAGCCTCTGGTTCTCAATTTGATGGCTAAGCCAAGACACTTAACAGCTGTATTGTCCAACTTGATTCCTTTATTAAAAATGTGCTCCTAGTAGCTTGTAGTTCCTATAACAAATAGTATTAATAAAGACAAGCTTGTGGGGCTTTTTTTTTTTGGATGAGTAGGAAAAGTTTTTCTCATGCCCTGAACACCTCACAGAGTTTTTACAGAGCATAAAAGGTTGTGTGGTTCTGGATAATTCCAGGTGAGTGCACGGCAGTGGCAAACATGCAGAGCTCACCTGAGTTTAGTTGAAGGGAACATTTGCATTGTCCTTTCTTTCTTTGATAACTGCTTGTAATTCCCACCTCCAAGCAGTTAGGAAAGGTTGGATTTAAGCATCCCATGGAAGAATGCTATCTCTAACAATATGCCCTCTATTCAGGGTTGTGCTTAAGGGTCATTTACAGCAGGTATGACTTGAAGACCGATGCTGAAGTCCTGCCTCCATGGGTAAGTCACAGGTAAAAGGGGGCAATGATTTATTGTTGGATCTCTGCCTCCCACCCACTGGCAAACAGCACTGTCACCAAGATGCAAGTGGTGAAATGTGTTACAAACTGAGAATTCAGATTCCTTCCCACCAAAGTAGGAAGAACTGGCATAATTATAATTACTGTGTCTCAAGCGTGTGATCTTGTTCTTGCAGTTTAATGAGTTGTCATAACTCTGCTGAGCTTCTGTGTCTGCTCGTGTGCATGCACTTGACCAGCCCCAAATGTGTGAGAGCAAGGTGAAAAAACCCCCACAACCAAACACAGAACACAGCAGAAATCTGAAGGAAAGAGTTTTCAGCTGACATGGATCTTCCATCTGCAGTAAGCTAAAAATGTGCACTAGATCAATTACTAATCCATAACATCTCAGTCATAAATCTGGGCCCTTGGTGACAAATTTTAAAGTAAATTGTAAGGATGTGGTACCAAGGACTCCTCTGTGAAATAAAGTGGGTGATTTATAATGTGAGGGCAGAGAAACAGAGTTCAGATGGAATATAATTGTCTGTGTATACCAATAAGGGAGATGGAATCTCATGGCATTGTTAGGAGTACATTACTTTGGGCATTAGGTAATTCCATTTCTTGGGCATTAGGTAAGCTTTTTATTTCTCTGCCAGATAAGGGCTGATGGTTGCCATCTGATAATAACAAAACTTTCACTTAAGATGCTGTAAGCTCAGCTGTGTAAAAATAGTAGCAAATCTGGAACAACACAGTTGAGGGACAACATTTTTTCCAAATGTGCTGAATTTAATGTTACGATGATGCTGTAGATACTTAGATGCTTTCTATTCTGAAAATAAAATCCATATAAAAGTAGTAGAACTGAATTATCATATTTAGATACCTGGAAATTTGTCCTCAAAGTCTGTATTTTATTTGCATTGGAAAACATTGGGTTTTCTTTATTAAGCAGGCTGGGCAACTTTGCATTGAAACCTGTATTACTTCTTTTTGCCCACATACTTTGAAATTGCAGATCACATACCTGAGGGATTGTTGGGATACACACATAGGCTCCTGGCTTTAAATGTTTTTGCTGTAGTTATTTAATACTGCATCATGATTTGTAATGTAAAGTATTTTCTGTCTGCTTGCTTGTGGAGAGATATTTATTCAAGAACAGAAAATGTTGATTATCGTTTTAGCACTTGTGTTTGAAAAGTACTTTACTCACTGCCCTCTGGGCTGATGGTAGAGACACTCAGAGTCATGCCTGTGTTTTTATAGTTGTTGAATTTGCTTTTGTAGCAGATTAGACTGACGGGAAGACACTTAAACCTAAAATGAGCCTTGTTTGGGTATAAATAACCCTTTCCCTGGGTGTAACAGGAAGAGTTGCAGGTGAAGACCACGCTGTGCTCACTTTTTATTCTAGAAAGGTCTCTCAGTTGCAAGATGCTTCTTGAAATGTGGCCCCTGGTTTCTTAACCAGTGGGAGCTTTAGTTAGGCACCCCCAGCTGATGCTGGGCTGGGTACTGACAGCTACTGCTTTGTTGCCATTACTCAAGGATGTGCTTGTTAAATATTCCAGTCTGAAGAAGTGGGTTTGAGAAAGGGGATCCCGAATTCTGCCCCAAAACCCTGTAGCAGAGATTCTTCTCCTGCCATCAGTTATTTTTGTAGCAGAAAGTAATCTGCCCCTTGAAAAGGCATCCCAAATCTGATAAGCAACATTTTTAGGAGCCTGCAGTCCAATGGTTTGTGCTGTCTGTGGAGAAAGGAATCGCAGCTTTGCAAGTGACAGTGTAATGAATAGTCAAGCACTTACCAGAGCACTGGCACTGGATGGATGCAGGGAAAAGCCAGAGGGAGTGAGTCAGCATGACCTTGGCTGCTGCCAGAGGGATGGGTATCACATCCAGCCTCCAGGGGCACTGACATTGGTTGGGGTCTCTAGTGGAAAGGGACTCTGGTGAAATAAAATCCACTGGAATAATTAACCACTGCTCGTGTGTGTCTGAAAGGTGTCGGTTGTGTACAGAGTCATGGAAACATCAGCTGAAGCCAGTTGTGGTGATTAAAAGGTAGTTTTGTTAGGAAGCAGGTCTAGTTCTTTGTTACCCTGTGACAGTGCAGACTGCACTCCGGGAAAGAGGAAACAGCCTGAAACTTCAGCATGCTGCTCGTTCCGTGAGCTGCAGTTTGGCACACCGAGCCTCAGCAGGGTGGGATAAATTGTTATTTATTGCATGACAGTAACACCTGGGGATTCTGCGAAGCCTGCCTGGCACGAGGACTTGCAGGCATATAAATAGTAGATTAGAGATTTTACTGTGGAAATTGGACTTTGTCAGGGATTTGCTATTAAGGAGTAATAAGGGGAATTTGCAGATAAGTAATAGAGGTCCAGAAGCTGTGGCAGGATAGACTGCTCAGCCATAATTTCAAAGGAAATCTGTGGCTAAATCACAAGGAAAACATGGATTTTTCTCAGATCTAGTCCAATCATTTATCTTCCAAATCCTTCCATTTAAAAAAGCCGGTCAACCAGAAAGCCAAAGCAATCAACTGCCCTGTGCTCACTGAGCAGGGTGTGCACTGGCAGTGTCTCCCACTGGTGCCAGGGTGACCAGTAAGGCCATTTAGGAATGGTGTTGCTGGTAGTTTTGCTACTTTATCACGATCAAAACTAAAGGAGAAACAAGGATGAAAAACTCAGATAAAACTCTTTGGTTTCTCAGTTCATTGTTTGGCAGTGTTTCAGTGGCAAAAGCCCTTGTCATTAGAGGCCATCAGCAGTTCATCAGAGCACCCTGTCCCCTGTGGGCTGTGCCATCCCTTTGTGGTCCCCCTCCCACATACTCTGGTGATCCAGAGCATGTGGAAAGTACCTGGGGTCCCGGAATACATCCCCATCTCTCACCCTGAGTTGCCCTTTCTGCTTGCTCTTCCCTCCTTTGGAAGCTGACTGCTCCTGGCTGCCCTCCCACTATCTGTAAGTCTTCCTACTCCTTCCCACTTATCTCTTCCTGAACCACAACTCCTCTCTGCTGGGACTGAGATTTTCACATCAGCATTTATTAATCCCTGCAGCTGGTTGAAATGCTTAATTTTCCCTTTGCTCTTTCCGTACACCAGGTTGCTCACTGCTGGTGGGGGGAAACCAAATTCCAGCTGCCTCTCCCTGCAAGGAATGCATCTCGCCTCTCCTTGCCTGCGGTTTCTGGGTAGCCTCACCCCACAAAGTACCCCTTGTTCCTATTGCTGCATGGGGAAAAGTTAAATGACAGGCTTCACTGTAGTGAGATCCAGCATGTGGGATGACCTTTACAATGGGAATACGTGGGACATCTTCATTTAAATCTGAGAGGCGTGACTTTTGCAGCTCTTTGGGAATTCAGGCCGGCTAAAATCTCGTGGGGTGTGTTGAGCACTGGATGAGGCTTCTTGCAGAGCTGGCAATGGTTAATGTGGAGCTTGGACCAGGAGTTTGTGGAGGGTGAGCTCTGTGGGGCAAGGCCTGCCCTTGCCCTCCTGTTTGTACTGAATGAACACAGTGAGCCTCTATTCTTGGCTGGGGCAATTAGGTTCTATGGCAATATGAGTAATTAATAATAAAATGGGGCCTCTTCTGTGGACGGGCTGTTAGGAATAATTTCCTTCTGCCAGTTGCTTCTCTAGAATGTGGTTTTGAACTTTGAGATCCTGAAAGAGATAATCGAAACACAAGCAGCTGTCACAAACCTTTAGCTCTGTTTGTGTAGGCAGTGGTGGAAAATCACAAAACTAAATTGTTGGATGGTTCACTGGTTTGTGCATCTTTTGTTGTAACATCAAGCTCTTATGCAATGGACCCCTGTTTGATTAAAGACTCTTCTCACTAAAAGTAGGTTTCAACTGTCCAGATTTTTAATCAGGCGAGAAGAAGCAAAGCAAACTGCTGATCTCCTGGTTGGTCTTCACCCGGTTCACGTATGGCACACAGAATCAGCTGTGCTGTGCTGGGTCAGGGTGATCCAGCTGCTGCAGCTGCAAGAAGCAGGCTCTTGTTTCCAGATGTGGTGTATGAGATGGTGGTGGATCTGAGCCCTGCCTTCCCCCCTGTGCCAGCTGGGCCCAGAAGGTGGGATAAAGCATTTGGTTGCTTTCTCACATCACAGTCGTTCAACAGCTGCTCCTCGTCCCCTTGGCAGGAGGGGCTTCTGAGTGGTGGGAGCACAGTGCAAGGAACAGTGTGACATGGGTCCTCCTCTCCACATGGTTCATCGAGGTCTGAAGGCTCCTCCTGTCCGTCTTCTTCCCCAGATGTCAAGGAAGCTGAACGATAGAGGCCTTCAGAGACTTCTTCCACAACTTTCTTTTTATCCTTTGCCAGATGTCTACCAAAAAAACCAGTGATGACTCTGAAATTTAGATTTAGGTGTCCAAGGGGTACGTTATTCCTCCAGATTTTTTTGCTAAGACTAATAAGAACCTTCTTCCTTCAATGAGCACAAACCTGACATTTTCAGGCAGCTGACGGCTGGTGCCATGATGGTGAAGATGACTGACTGAGAATTTCACGTTGTGATTCAGGGGTTTAGAGCAGTGGGCTCCCAGTAGGCCATGCAAGAATAGAACTATCCTTGGTAGGTTGTATCTAATGAGGAGGGTATTCATCCCTGAATTGGTTTTTTCAATCCATGTTCTATTTCTACTCTGGTAACCATAATAATTACACTTGAATGTTGTGTTTTAACATATTCATGCCCAAAATCTCTTCTGGTGGCCAGTTTATTTTTATAAAGGTCATGTCATGGCCTGCAGCCAAAAGCACTGGTGCTAATACAGAATGCAAGGTATGCAGAGCCAGTTACAGTGAATATTTTTTAATAAAAATGCTGGACTCCATGACAGCACTGTGAGTTATGATCTGAATTCTCTGCTGCAGCACCCCTCCTGAAATCAACAGAATTATGCTGGCAAAGAACTTGGTTCTTCATAGTGTCAAGTCACACAACTCTGACAGTGACTTCATTATGGCATTCCCAGAACTGTAAGGTGTTTTGATGGGAGGACTTGGCAGCAGCCTGGAAGCACTGGTGACTCAGTGCACAGTGCTCTGCCTTCTGAGTCAAAAATGACCTGGCGTCCTGGCAGCGCAGTTTGTAGTTTGGTTTTCGTGTTGTTTTTATGAGAGGTAAACCCCTCTGTTTTCATGAAATTATTGCATATTACTTTTTGAAAAGGAAAATGAATATTCTGCTGCTTTTTTGGGGGGGTAAATTTAATATCAAGATAGCTACCATTGGCTGTCTGTTTTTACAGAGTTGGTATGAGGGATTAATCACTTTTGTAATCTATATCCTTCAGTCAAATTTGGTCATAATTTGCCATCAAGATATTTCAAGTTACTCCATAGGAAACAGGGTAAGAGTTGCTCCCTGTTTTCTCCGGATAGTTAGGCCTAAATTGATGCTTCTGAACTTGGCTCACCTTCCATACTAAAATGCAGATGACCTCCAGAAGTCCTTTCCCGTTCAGCTACGGTGTGTGAGTCTGAGTCTAAATAAAGGAGTTCTTAAAAGAGGCTTCAAAACTCAGTTTACATGTGAAATCCATGGAGGATCTTTCATTCTCTGTTTGAATTCCCTCATCACATCCATAAAGGTGAAATAAAGGAATGCAGAACAAGAGGTAAGATTTACAAAAGGAGCATCTCACCAGACAAGGCCGCACACTGGATTGTCCCCAGCAGAATTAACTTTTAATACCTGTGGAAGACCTCCTGAACTAGCTGGAACCGGGATGCTGGTGTTAGATGAACGCAGTAAATTCGTTGGTTTTGTTTTTATGAACATATTGCTACAGGTTTGTTTAACCATGTCTTCGATGGAGAGTGTTGGGCGTGTTATTTTTCCTCTTTGTGCAGTAATAAGTGTAATCCAAATACGACGTATGCAGGCCTCTTCTCCTACAGGAACAAACAGCATTAAGAGGGCAGATAGATACTCATGGAACAGCAGGATCCCTAAAATGTACATCCTTCCCCCAGAGATACACAGGGCTGTACCTGCCGTGGCTGTAAATCGAGTTGTCCTGTGAGGGCTGTGAA
This sequence comes from Mohoua ochrocephala, assembly GCA_013398855.1. NCBI lineage: Eukaryota > Metazoa > Chordata > Aves > Passeriformes > Acanthizidae > Mohoua > Mohoua ochrocephala. The sequence continues at coordinate 7,677 of VZTA01017770.1, read as the reverse complement.
CCACAAGTACCAAGAGAGAAAATGGACAATGCTGGTTCTCCTTCTCTCAACAAACGACAGTAAATAAACAGCAACTCCCCTGCCCTCTCTGTCTCTGTGCACACTGATTTATGGAAGTGGGTAAATGGCAGCAGGAACTGGAATGAGATGGCATCTCAAACAAATGTGAAAATCTTACTCTTTGCAGTGATCACTGTTGTATGTGTGGTCACAATAACTTTGGCCGTAATTTAGAAGTTAAATTTGCATCTGTAACTGACTGAAATGAAACAGTTTCTAAATTAAGCTTAAAACAATTTAAAATAAATTGTGTTATTTCCTTTCAATTCCAGCGGAAGCCTTTTTTATTTCCAAGGCTGTGTCAATTTTGTCTACATATATCTATGTCATTCAGAGTAGGTGGGTTTCTCCCTTCTTTGTAATAGCAGTACAAAGTACTTTGAAAAAATATGGGGTGGGGAAAAGGTTGCAGTAGGTATTCATTTCAAATTAAAATATTATTTGTGTCTTCTGCAACAGTTTTTGTTTGTTTGTTTGTTTTGTTTCGGCCGTAATAATGTAACACATTTTCAAAATATTTCTCCTGTCTTTAAATATTTTTAGAGACTTGTGAATGAAAGTGAACTGCATTGCAAGACTATTTTCTGTGATAGTCTTCATAAGATGTGCAGGTATTCATGCTCTATAATGGATGCAACAGAGGACAAGAAAGCAGCAAAAAACCAGCTGTAATTTACAGTTGGTAAATTGTGCTGCCTCTGTCAGCATCAAAAAAAGCTGGTTTGTTTTGCATCTGCTGAAGTTCTCCTCCAGAATAATCTAATCAGTTCCAGGCTTTATCATATTGACATTTCGGGGAAGCGCCGCTCTGTAAATACCGCGTTTCTGCGCCGTGCTGCACACCTGTAGTAATTACCATGGCTTAAAGAAGCCTGGCTCATAATTTATGAATGACACAGACGTTCCCACAAGTCCTGAGTGATAACACCTTTGATTAGAGCTGTACTCAGGCACGGAGAAGCTCGTTTGGAATTCACAGGGATTCAGCACTGAGGAAGGTGACAGTTTGAGTGCCAAACATGCCATGAGAGGGGGGAATTTGTGTACAGGGCTGTATGAAATCTGGTGGTGGCTTCTGCTGCATTGCTGGATGCCTTACTGGAGGTGAAGCCATTCGTGTGCTGTTAGGGCTGGGTCCCCCATCTTCTGCATGTAGGAATAACTAAAGAGACGTTGAATTTTGACAGCATTTTTTCCAGGGAGAGCACCTCAGGGTAAGAGGCTGGTTTGGAGTGTTTGAAGAAAACCAGGCTGACCCAGTTTTTCTGCACATTTGGCATTTACAGGAATGAATTTACAGCAATTCAAAGAGACTAGGTAGTCTCACTCTCCCTGAAGTCCCACCATGAGAGCACAGGAATAATTAAGCCTGCAGTCACACACATTATTCCTGCTGTTGTTTTACCAAAATAAGGGATTATTGCCTTTATTGACTGACCCTTACCTATGGAGGTCATCTTCATTGCCCACTGCTGATTGCTCTTTAATGCAATTCTGGAAAAATCATGTGAAAATGAAAGTCTCCAGTCCTTAACTCCAAATTTTTAATAATATTGCATGGAAAAAAGATATGTGGGGATTTTTATTTTTTTTGGTGCATGGCTTAGCAACAGGATCAGCTGAGAAATAGGCTATAAGGGAGAAGGGAAAGGAGATAGGTCTCAAGGGGCAGAGATGTCCTGTGGTTACAGCAGAGAAGTCATGGGGATTCTGATTCAAAAGCTACAGACTGATCCTAAGTACTATTCAAGGAACTATTTCCCTGCCTTAGTTTTCACACCAGAGTTGGTAACTACTGCTTTGATCTGTGTGTTTTCAGTGCTATGCAAAGTACAGAGCAGCTGGGTTTGAAAGCTTCAGGCAGTCTGTCTGCTTCAGCTGTGTGTCCCTGAAGGTTAGGCCAGCTCAATAAGGGCCAGCTGACAGCACAGGAGCTGTGATTAGGCTTTGGCTCAGAGTCTGCTGTGCTTATTCTGAAGGTTTTTGATGCTTCTGGGAGGTTGAAACAAATAAATAAACAATCCTGCCGTGTTTGCAGTATAGAAATGAGATAGACTCTGTCCCCAGCTGCCTGCTCTGCTCCTCTGCTGGACCTCACCCTCCCCGTGCTGAAGTGATGCTGCCATGGCAGGGAGCAGCACACCTGAGCACTGGCTCTTGCTGCAGGTGAAAATGGGTTCACACTAATGCAGGGGGCTGTAAATTTTACTGTCTGAGGGGGGGGGGGCTCTTGAGGCTGCCAGCTTTTTAGTGCTGGGCTCTTGGGGCTTCTGAGCAGGTTCTGCTGTTTGACTCTGTGTGTCCTATAGACACCCCTATCCCTGTTGGAGGAGAAGGGAGTGCACCCAAGGAGAATGGTGGGTCTGGCCTTTGCTTGCAGGTGGGAGAGTGCCAGAGCAGTAGAGGTTTAGCTGTGTTGGGATATCTGGGGAGACTCTTTGGGGCTATGAGTCCTGCTTGGGAGAAAATTTTGTGTTTTTATCAGTGTATATTTACCTGGCTTTGCGTTGTGTCCCGTGTGGTCAGAAATACTGGCTGTGGGAGCTGCCTAGTCATGCATAGCTCTGCTCTTTGCTGTGCTATGTGTCTGTCTTGGCTGTATGAAATGTGCTGCTTCTGCTGGTGCCTCCTGAAAGACATCAGATTTTACCCTGGTTGGGTAAATAAAGTCTTAAATAATGCTATTTCTTCTGTTCTACAAGTTTAGTAGCTCAGCTGTGAAAATATATCTTGGGGTGGTAACTGAGCTTCTGGAATCCTTTTTTTCTGGGGCTGTGTGGGAAGGGGTGAACTCTGTAACTTTCTTATCTGTTGGGAATGGTATTTAGAGAAGTTTTTTTTTTTTTTCTTGTTAGCTCTCCCATAAAATTCTAAGCATAGAATCCTAAAATGTCAAAATTTTTATCTTCTTCTCTGAGGGAAAGAAAGGCAGCAGTGGGAGAGAAGACTTGGTAATTTCAGCCCAAAACTGTGCTGTTGTTTTGACTACAGTTTGAGTTGATCCCCTGGGCTAACCAAGTGTCAGATATGTGATAGACCTGAAAGAGAGATCGACTTTCCTGCTTGTTAGCTGACAATTTAGTGATGTTTCTGTGTCAGGCAATGCACGAATGTGAACATTCGTAGCCTGCTCTACAAGAGCGAGTGTATGAAACTAAATATTTTGGTGGCATTTCCTTTCCCTACCTCATTCTCCTGCCTTAATCTGATAAATGAGGCTTCTGTTTTCTGTAGAGTGCTGGATGAGTTGGTCAAAGGACTTGAATTCAGTGTTAAGGGTTTGCGTTGTGCACCTCTTCTTGGCTGAAGAAGTTGCTGGATGCAGCTTTCAGTCCATCATGGATGGTCTTCAAAGAGATTTTAACTGATGGTTCAGGATGCAAAGTTTGTTACAGACATAAAGTAGCCTGGTTTTTAGGCCTCAACTTTTTATGTTCTGTTCCATTTGTTTCTGCCTGCATGTATATATTAAATATGTAAGGTTTGCCTTAAGGGTAGCACAGGCTGTTATGTTTATGATGATTTCTGTGAAAGAAAACAGGATTGAATGCCTACAAGTATTTAGAGTTATTGCCCAGCAGCAAATCTCTGTGCTACTGGCTCTGGTTAAACAGAAAATATGCTGAAAAGAATGATTTTCTGCAGTCACATTAACACTTATTTTTTATTAAAGAAATTCTTGATGAGACAGGGCATTCCTAGTAGAAATTACACTACCAGGTTATGGTTTTGTTTTATTTTCCATTAGTTAGACCTGTGTTTTAGAAGAGTCTGTAGTGAAGCTTGAAATTCTAGTCTTGTCCTTACTACTTGCCTGGATGGATCAAACTGCTAATAGAAACCTAAAGTGCAATTGTTGTTCTAAATTACTGTTTAGGTTTAAATGTCAGGGGGGCACTATGGAGGCCACTCATTCTGGAGGCATGAATTAAATGTAAATTCATACTGGTTTAATTGCGATTGTAGCAGGTTTTTCTAAACACCAACTTGCAGGCAGTTTTTCTAGTCTCTGGCTTGACAGTATTTCAGCATTGTTTACTTCATTGTCTGACTTTTCTTCTACCTCTCAAAAGATGAGAGGAGAGTTTGCCTGCTCAGTGTCAGCTTATCATCCTGTCACTCTTTTCAAGCTACAAATACATTTTCAAGGACTTGAAGAAATGTGTGGATTTTTGTGTGTGTGAGATTGTCTGTTTTTTTTTTTTTTTTTTTTTTTTTTTTTTTTTTTCCTCTCCCCCTAATTGTAGCTGCATCCCAAAGCTCAGGGACTGGAATTAAAGAGCCTTCCCTGCATGGGTTGTGCCCTCAAAATCGGGACTGTTAACAGAACTGGGCTTAATAGATAACTGTAATTTTCATGTTTCAAACCTTACTTCATTTAACTTCCTCTGACCGAAGAGACATCTAGCATGCTCTTTTTCAAACCTGTAACACCCTGTATCTGTCCTTTGAAATGCTCTCTAAGGATCACATAAGACATGCTTCTTGCATAGTTTTAAATCACAAATTGCTGATGCATGTGTGTTATCTGTCCTTTCTTCCTGCTGTGTCACTTTAGTCTCTCTAATTTCTTGTTCTTTAGTGGCTTCAGCCTCTTTTTCCAATTACTAGGATTTTCTCTCTCATTCTGGAGTAAATCTCTGGAAAACTGCATCATGCACAGCTGTTTAGATTTTCCAAAATATTTCTTTGGCTTGTATTCAGGGACTATTTAAGTGGCAAATAAATTAATGGGATTGTTTTAGAAGAGGAAACACTTCTTCACTAGCTCTTTTTACATATGTAAAGGATATTTAAATTTTTGTGTTTGTCACCACAAGCTCTTATTGAAGTGAGCAACCAAGTCATGCTTATGTCTTTAATAGTGTTACCCCTGCCATGAAAGCTTCTGTTCATCTTGCTCGCCTTCTTCCACCCAAATGTTGAGTGAGTAGCCCTTGGGGCTGCCCCCTTGCCTAATGGAGGTGGAGGGATGGACAGACAGCTGTACTGCAGGAGGTCACTTCTGGAAGTGCTTCTGCTGTGAGGAGCTACTGGCTTGGTTAGGGTGGGCAGCAAACTCTTAGATGATGTGATGCAGGGGAAGATAAATCCCATCTGAAGTGCTTCCAGCTGCACCACTCGGATTTGCTCATGGCTAGATGAATGAATTCGTGGAGTGCAAGGGTTAAAAAGTGCTTGGGGCTGGTGTAGTCTGACCTCGGGAGTAAGAGCTGGAGTACAGCTCTCCCCTAGCTTTGTGCTGAACTCTATGGTTTGCATTTGTCTTGTGAAAAGGCAACCAGTCTGGATGTGAAGAAATTAAAAGGCAGACTTGACTGTTTCCTTGGCAATTAGTTTTAATAGTTAACTCCCTGTGATTGAAAACTCTTTACCTAATCTCAGATTTCAGTGTGTTTGGTTTTCAATTTAAATTCTAGCTGAAAAGTTCCTTTTTCTATGCTTTTCTTTGCTTGAATAAAAAGCCTCAAGGACATTTAAATTTCTGCCAGAGGTGATTTTCTTCTTTCCTTTTTCTTTTTATTAGATGTTGTAGTCATGTCACCCAGCTATCGGCTTTCATCTCCTAAACAGAGTGAGCTCCTTACCCTCAATGCTGAGTTTTCGTATAACCTTGAGACAGAATTGTAATTCTCTGCATCATCTCCTGATTTTTGGTGTCCTTTTTAAGTGAGTTATTGGAACTCTTGGTTAATCCCACATCCGTGTAGCTAATGCCTTACTTGGGGAGAAAAATTGCATTCTTGCTTCCTAATTCCTTTCTATACATCTGAGGATTATGTTTGCTCTTTCCCGACAAAGAATCATATAGAGACTTGTGCTGACTTGCTCATCCTCTGCTATGTCTCATTTCTCTTCAGAGCTTTTGTAGCTGCCAACATTATTCATAAAAATACTGAATAGTGCCAGACCTGTGCTTTGTTAATTAGAAACAGTCTCTGCAGCCTGTAGCCTTCAGTAGGAAATGGTGGTGAAAGTTTAATGGAAAAGCATGTTTGACCCTGTGTTTCATCTCTTGTATATCATTTGCCTGCAGTTATGCAATTTTCCCTGGATAATACTGTAAAATTGAGGAAAAATGAAGATTTTTGATAGCTAATTTCCGAGGTTTTTATATTGCTCTTCAAAAGAATGAATTATGAAAAAAATAACTGCTTCATATCTTTGAGATATAATGGTATGAATCTTGTAGTGAAATCTTTCAAAGAGCAGCATGAAAAATACTGTTTCATACCTTCATTCAGCTTATAGCATAGCTGCAGATAATGATTTTTAGATTTTTTTTTTTTATAGTATTGTAAAAAGGTTGTATGTTGTAGAGAATTCCACGGTTGCAGAGTTTCTTTTGTAAAGGTACACAATGAATTAAAAAAAAACCCCTAAACCAACCCTGTAACCTCCTCCAAAACAGTGGTGGTGTATTTATCTACAGAATTATATTACTGACAGTGAATTGCTCTGAGTTAATTAACTAAGCTAAGAGGGAAACAGCTTTTTGGGTACTAATGCACTTCTTAACCAAATCCCCTTTAAGATGGGGGTGGTGGTGTGCATCTAAGTCTGTGTGTTCATTTAATGTGTTTGAATGTCAGTCTGAAATAATGAACATTAACTGGGGCTGTTTGGGCAGAAGGATTCCATTTTTGGGAGTGCTGAAGATTAAATTAGAACAAATCTGAGCAAGAAGGTTGATTTAGCGGGGGTGGGGGGAGAGAAAAAAGAGAGAAAATGTGTGAAATGAGCCAATGCCATCATGGTTTCATCACTCCTAGGTGATCTGAAAGGTCTGGAGTCCTGTACTTCAAAATTAAGCAAAGTGCCAGTGCTATCCTATTTGTTTTCTTTCTCTTTGTGGTTGGTTTGTTTGTTTGTTTTTTTGCTTTTGTGTGGCTTTTCTTTTTTTGTTTTGTTTCTTTGTTTTGTGTTGTTTTTGGGGGTGGGAATCACTGCTTACTGAGGAGAAGAGATGAGCTGAGGGTTGAAAGAAGTTCTGGCAGCTCTTTAATGAGCGGCTTTGTGAACAGCAGATGTCTCAGTGCTCTTAAGATGCAAAAGTAATTTTTCTTTGGAACCATATCTGTTTCGAATCAAACCTGCCAAGTTGAAAATGATGGTACACAAATGCACAATTTCTTAAGCAGCCATTTTCTGTCCTGAGAAGAAATGAACAGGAGCAAGACTTGCATCATATTTGCACTGAACTCCTTCAGTGCAATATAACTTTTCAGTTTCCTCTCATTTTACCCCCAGCTTGGTATTTCAAACACCCTAGCCAGCTTGGGTACTTCAGATTAATGGTTATGGTAACTCAGGTGATTGTTAGGGTGTTACCAGAGTGTGAGTAGCACCTCGCTCATCTAAACCCCGTGCAGGCACAGAACCAGGAGGTGAGTCTTGTCCTTGAAGTCATAGAATTGTTTGGGTTGGGACTTTAAAGATCCCCCAGTTCCAGCTCTCACTGAATCGGGTTGTTGAAAGCCTGGCCTTGAACACTTCCAGGGATGGGGCATTCACAGCTTCTCTGGGCAACCTGTGCCAGGCCCTCACCATCCTCACAGTAAAGAACTTCTTCCTAACATCCAATCCAAACTTTCCTTCAGCTGAAAGCAGTGAACC
>VZTA01017769.1:0-11316 GCA_013398855.1 Mohoua ochrocephala | reverse complement strand
GCTTAACTCACAGTCCAAAGCTCTTCAAAGAGGTTTCTGTGGTTGTAGCTTCTTTATACAGTTTTTGCTATAATGGGCAAAATTCTTTTATAACAATGTTTAAGGCATGAATCATTTCAGTCCCTGACAGAGGGTGGTGAGGCACTGGCACATGTTGCCCCAAGAAGTTGTGTTTTCCCCATCCCTGGAAGTGTTCAAGGTCAGGTTGGATGGGGCTTGGAGCAACCTGGTCTAGTGGAAGGGGTCCCTGCCCACAGCAGGGAGTTGGAGCTAAATGATCTTTGAGATCTCTTCCAACCCAAACTACTCTGTGATTCTATTCAGCAGAATTCTTGTTGACAGTTTCCAGTAGCTTTTATTCAAGTGTTGAAGCTTTTTTCCTTTAAATGGATATTTAGGCAGCCTTAAATGAGGATTAATCCAGTAATTAACTGGCTTGGCGATTTTTTGTATTCTTTATATGGATTACTAGTTAAGCAGAGGACTACTGTATTATATTGATGATTATGTGCATGTTACTAGCATGTGTGTATTGCCTATAGAGGGCTTTAACCTTTATCACTACTGTTTTGGGGTTTTTTTCTTCTTTCTTGTGAGAAAAGGTTGCACATTGATGGAAGATTTTCATAACACTGCAGGCCTGCAGATCTTAAAAAGAAGATAAATATTATATTTAGGTGGAGGGCTATTGTAGTACTTCATTATGTGGAATTTGATATTTTTGTGTAGGATGTTGATACAGCTAAATGTCATGTTGATTCTTGCAAACCTTTTTCCTGGAGAAATCTAGAGCTCTGTGTCTGTAGGGGAACTTAACCTTTGCTTGTTTTGCTTTCTAAAAAGGAGTGTTCTGGAATATTATGTAGAAGTATTTTTAAAAAATATATATTTCATAAAATCATTTAAGTTTGAAAATACCTCTAAGATCATGTCCATAAAATATTTTGGGAAAATATGTGTTCTTCAAATTTTACACAAATGTGTAAGTCCATCAGATGGAGATGTCTATTTGGAATAAAAAATAGTGTTTTGGGTTTTCTCATTTTCATTTGTTAATTATATTTTTGATAGCTTTATGGTCTCTGACTCTTTATTGTCAAAATTTGACTACAACTTAAAAAAGATTGTCAAAGGAAAAATTAATGGGCTTCAGAAATTACTGAAAACTGCTCAGTACTGTTTCCCCTGTGGCACCAGAGTCAAAAACTGACTTTTTCAGTATCAGAATCAGTTGTTCAACCTTATTCTTATTTGGCTGAGAAACAACGTTGTCCGAACTTCTACTCATGTCATGCACCAATTTTGGATTTTCAAAGCTGTTTTATTATGCCTTAGTCTTACATTGTTCCAGTAACGTTTAAGCAATCTTGAAGCTTATTTCTTTAAACCTTGATGATGCTACGTAAGTTGCAGCCTGAAAAGACAGCTGTAAACTGTGGCTAGAACTGCTACTTATTTTTCACAACTGTTTCATAACTTCTTGGAACAAAAATGTCAGAAGTAGAGCAACAATGAAAGTTCATCCTAATTCTAGGTAACTTGTTCCACCTAAACAGTTGACATTCACAGCTCTGGGTAATCCCTAACATAAACCAGATGCAACTCCATATTGTCTTGACACTGTAAAGGATAAGGGATAGGAAAAAAGAGACCATTTGTATTTACTGGGATGGTAGACTAAAATCTGTTGTGCATTCTTCAATAGGAAGCTGATGGTTAGGGACATTCCAGCAAAGTTTTTCCTGACCATTGTGGACCTGATTCCCCCCCCCCTTTTACAACAATGGTATAAGTTACTGGAGTGCAGACATGGCCTGTCACTACACTGATCGTCATTAGTATTGCTGTAGCAGTTACGCTTGCACACACCTCCTGCTGTGCAGTACATATACTTTCAGAAATTACACTGCTCTGTCTGGCAATGAATGTATAACCAGGTGAATTAAAAATTCTGTCACTCGGAACTTTAAAGATCATAGATATTGTTAGGGGTTAGTCCTAGGAATGATGTCTGAATAGATCTTTCTGTAGAGGTTGATTTGTCACCAAATTAAGCTAGCAACTCTTTAGGCATACAGGACTGTAGAGTATGTCAGTCTTCAGGAGATGATCAGTTTTCAGTTTTATGCCTATGGTAACAGACAAGGATGCACTTGAAGTTTTTCTTTCCTAAGTAGGATGTTGCAGAAACCCCATGAGACTTAAGAAATAAAGCTTCTGTGGTGCATTGCATCCTAAAATCTCACACTTCTCACAAATGTGCAAAGCTTGCTTTAGCAAGGGAAAGACTGCTGCAGTGCAGTTGAAGGAGTGGGGTCGTGTGTGCTGTAACAGAAATAGAACTTTGCATATAAAGTTGTTTTGTAGATGGCTGCAGAGTAGTTATATGGCCACAAGAATTAGAGTTTGCAAAGAACTAATTAAATATTAATTCGTAACTTATTTTTTTTTTGCAAAGGGTACTGCCCGCAGAAAGAAGAAGGTTGTCCATAGAACAGCTACAGCAGATGACAAGAAACTTCAGTTTTCTTTGAAGAAACTGGGTGTCAACAATATTTCTGGAATTGAAGAGGTAATTGCTTGAAAGGGAAAAATGCTTTTCTATATAGAAATATAAAAGGTATAAAACTTGATTTCCTTGTAAGTAACATCTTAAACTTGCCTGTAAATTATCTATAGGTACTTAATTGAGCTTTAGGAACTTCAACTAGTTTCCTGTTAAATTGAAAAATCATGCTAAACTGCTGGAAATACTGGTTTTGTTTTTGGTTTTTTCCCTTGCAGGTAAATATGTTTACCAACCAAGGAACAGTCATTCACTTCAATAACCCTAAAGTTCAGGCATCCCTGGCTGCTAACACTTTCACTATCACTGGCCATGCTGAGACAAAGCAGCTGACAGAAATGCTTCCTAGCATCTTAAATCAGCTTGGAGCTGACAGTTTGACTAGCCTGAGGAGATTGGCAGAAGCCCTACCCAAGCAATGTAAGTTAAAACTTGAATGCATTTCCTGCTGGCAGCTATGGGGCTTATTTGTATAGCTGCAGTGAAATTCAGTGCACTCTTACTGTCTGCAAGCATATTATAAAATGCTAAAGAAATGAGACACTTAAATCTTATTTATAGCTCAAATCCAACAATGAATATAACAGAATAAAGCAGAGGCACCTGTTTCTCAGCATATCTTGCAGCTGGTCTAGGACTAGAAAATTGTAGCCAGACGATTTCATGGTAGTTTACTACTTGCTGTGGCTACCATATTTTGGCATACCTAGTTCATTAAAGCTAGATAGAGTTATGCTGAGAAAGTTAGGTTTAAAAGAAGGTATATCTGTTTTGACATTTTTAATGGAAACAAACAATAGGGAGAGGGACTTGAAGACACATACCTTGCTACTGCTTTGTTCCCTCACAGGTGTGGTGAAGGTATTATTTCTTGCATGGGCTTTTTGATAGCTAAGAGGGAATTATACAGCATTTGTAAGGAAATATATTATAATTTCTGTGTGTGTAGAACAGTGTAGAGAACAGGACTGGCATGATCATTAAGCTAGATACAACAACTTTGTATTCTATCCTTAAATTAGTAAAAGAACCCAAACACTTTTTCTCCCTAAAACTATGTGAGAAAAGTAGAGGAGGGACTTAAGTATGTGGTGTTTGGAAAAGGCGCTGTTGCTGCTACAGGGTAAGAATTGGGAGCAAAAGACAGGCTTGTTGATACTGGGACCATTTTTCATGTCCTGCATGTAGGGTCTTCCTACTTACTTTCTACTTCTTGTGGCAGTTATGAACTTGATTGTTACGATTTTTCTTTCTGCGCTTTGCTGCCAGCAAAGATAGACTCTATTTCCATTCCTAAAGTGGATGATACTTCTCTTCTCTCAACTTCCCACTGAAAAAAATTCTGCTAGAAGTAGTGTTCAGGAGGTGAGGTAAACTGCTTTCCCAATGAAGCTCAGGTCCCTCCTTCCTAGTGTCAGCTGTGTGGCTTCCTTGTGGTAAAAGTGGGGCTTGAAAGAAAGAAAACTTGAAGGATTTAAAATGAACCTGTTAAGATCTCTCTTCTTATAAAAAGGTGAGGCAACTATTTATTTAAGGGAGGGGCTTTTTATCAGGGAATGTATAATAGGACAAGGGGTAACAGTTTTAAACTGACAGAGGGCAAGTTTAGATTAGATATTAGGAAGAAATTCTTTATTCACATGGTGGTAAGGCACTGACATGGGTTGCCCAGAGAAGCTGTGGCTGCCCCATCCCTGGAAGTGTTCAAGGCGAGGTTGGACAGGACTTGGAGCAACCTGGTCTAGTGGAAGGTATCCCTGCTCATGTTGGGGGGTGGAACATGATGGTCTTTAAGGTCCATTCCAACCTAAACTATTCTGTGTTTCTATGATTCATGTTAGTTCCTCCCTGTTGTTTTGGATGCCATCTGTCCCAGGGACAAACGCTTGTAACAGACCCCTCAAATCAATGTGCCTGCCACTTTCTGCTACAATTGGTTTTTTTTTTCACTTCATCACATTTTTATATGTGGAATAATACTGTTCCAAATAATAGCTGTGCTATAGTTATGAAAAAGTTGTACTTGTGTCTGGGAAAGGGTGGGGCTGTGTCTGACTTGACAAGAATGTTTGTCATGGTGTAAGTCATTGCTGCTGGGAAAGAGTGGAGAAACTCATTCAAGTCATACAACTCCTGTGGTTTGAATTAAGGCAGCAATCTAATATAAACATAACATAAATATCTCCCAGCTCTTTTATCTCTGAGGGCAGTTTCCCAAGGAATCCCACACAATAGTGCTCTAAATGGCTGAAAGTTTGCCCCTCTGAGGTTTAGGGTCCTGACTACTGTTTTACCCATCCAGTACCCCTCAAAACTGAGAATTCTACCCAGGCATGATGGCTGCAGCCCAGGCTGCCTCCAGTCTTGACCTCTCCAATAAGTTAGGGGAGACTTTAGAATCATAGAATCATCAAGGTTGGAAGAGACCTTTTAAGATAAGTCCAACTGTCAACCCAACACTACCACTGTAACCCCTAAACCACTAAACCATATCACCCAGCACCAGATTCAGATGCCTCTTAAACACCTCCAGGGATGGTGACTCTACCACCTTCCTGGGAAACCTATTCCAATGCCTGACCACCCTAACAGTGAAATTTTTTTTTTTAATATCTAATCTGAATCTCATGTCTCAGGTTAAGGCCATAAGTTCTTCCACATTAGTGAGCAACAGGTCCAGCAGTGCCTCTCCTCTGGTTGGGCTCTCCATCACCTGTACTAGGAAGTTGTCCTCAAAGCACTTGTACTGGGTCTGGCTGACACAGAGTTAACTTTCCCCATAGCAGCCCCCACAGTGCTGTGCTGTATATTGGTAGCTAGAAAGGTTGATAACATACCAGTGCTTTGGCATTGAGGCTCTCCAACAACCCCCTCTTCACCCCCCAAGGACAGTAGGCTGGTGGTGGGCAAATATCTTTGGAAGGGACATAGCCAGGACAGCTGATCCTAGCTGACCAAAGGGATATTAACATCTGCTCAGCAATAAAAGTTAAGAGAAAGGAGGAGGGAGGGCATTCATTATTAAGGTATTTGTCTCCTGGAGCAACTGCTACACATACTGAAGCCCTTGTCCCAGGAAGTGGTCAGATATTGCATGTTGATGGGAAGTAGAGAATAAATCTTTTGTCTTCCTTTGCTTCCGCATGCAGCCTTTGCTTTTGCTTTATTAACCTGCCTTTATTTTGACCCCATGAGTTTTGTTCCATCTTATTTTCTCCCCTCTCAGGTCCTGCTGAAGAGGGGAGTGATAGAGCAGCTTGGTGGGCACTTGGTGTCTGGCCCCAGTCAACCCACTTCAGCACTCCACTAGTTTCCTGGACTGCTTGCAATTCACTGTGCCATTTTTCCAGCAGATATCTGGGTGGTTAAAGTCCCCTATCAGGATCAGGGCATGCGAGCATGATGCTTCCTGCAGTTGAACCACAAAGTTTCCTTTCTTGACTTGGTCTCCAATTTTCACCCATAAGCTTTTGACCTGTGTATTGCTGTTCTCCAAAGATCGCTTCATGCAATCAATCCTGGTTTTGGAATAGACAGCAACTCCCCCACCTCTCCTTCCTTGTCTGTCCTTTCTGAATAGTTTATAGCCATCAGTCATAGCACTCTAATCATGCAGTTCATCCCACCAAATTTCTGTGATAGCAATCAGGTCATGGTTTTTCATCTGGGCAGCTGTTTCCAGCTCCTCCTGTTTGTTTCTCATGCTGCATACACAGGTATAGAGGCACTTCAGCTGGGCTATCAGCCACATCCCCTTTTTAGAGGACCTCACCCTAATTCCCTTGAGGCAATTCACAGGTGTTTTCTGTTTCTTCCTCATGCCTTGGCAGCCCCTGGCTCTTCTCAAGTGCTTAGAAAACCATGTCCTTCCCCCGATAAATCTAGTTTAAAGCTCTGTTTATAAGTCCAGATGGCTTATTACTCAGGATACTCTTGCCCTGCTTGGTCACTTGAGCCCTGTGAAAATTCATTTATTCCCCTTCTGGCTGCCTTATACCACTTAATGTTAGGCATCAGGAGATGGTGCAGTTCTTTCTGGTTTAGGGAAGTTTCTGAATAGTGTAAAACCATTATAGCTAGCTCATGCAGTCAGGGTTTGCCATTAGCATATGTTGGGGGTGGCATTTGGATAAACAATCCCCATGCACATCTGCAGCATTTCATGCTCCAGTAATTCCTACCCAAGAGTGATAGCCTTAAAGATGTTTCATGTGTGTTTTTACTGTTGGTAGAAGCTGGAGTAGCCTACAAGTCCCAGGATTCACTGAGTCCTCTTCTTCCACCAGCATACAAAATTCAGACTTCCTTAGATGTAACTTTGTGCACATCTACACTGGTGTCTAGGCAGACCTCTGTCAGGAACTGTAGACTGGAGGGATTATCATTCTGCTTTAGTGCATCAGCCTGCTCACATTTGTAGAATAGACCCTCTACTCCCATTATATTTGCTCCTCATATAAAGCATTTAAATTATTTGTACCTTGTAAATTAGGCATTGATTTGTTTCAAAACATGGAATGGCTTTTACCTTTTCTTTTTCAGTTATGTCCCACTTCTGTAGCTCTCTAGTCTCATTAAGAAATAGAGTATATTTGATAAACTATGTTAGTGGGCTGTAGGTTAAATTCCAAGGGGGACTTGTGGCTTCAAAATATATATATTAATGCACAAAAATGCACCAGTATATTTTCTAGGAGGGTGCACATCTGCTTGAAACCTTGTCATTTTATGTGAGCAAAAAAACATAACACTTTTAAACAAAAGCCTTTTTGGATATAGTGGCAATGTTATTATGCCTGTTAATGACAGACATCATACCACAGATGCAGAGTAGCTAGGCAAGCTGCTTTTGTGGTGCATTTTTGGAAGCAACTGTTCTTCGAGCCATTTAGGTTATAATGCTTAAGATAAGCTAGGTGTATCTTAATGGCAGCAAATGCAGTTGCAGGGATTTATAGGGTTTAGCCAGAGCTTGCCCATTTTTCAACTGTGCTAAAAGCCTGGCTAAATGCTGCCACATTAAGCTTGCCTGCAGATTGCTGTGGTGGGTTGACTTTGGCTGGCTGCCAGGTACCCACCAAGCTGTACTCTCAATCCCATCCATCAACAAGATGGGGAGAAGATACAATAAAAGACTCGTGGGTTGAGATAAGAACGGGGGAGATCACTCACCAATTGCCATCATGGGCAAAACAGACTTGACTTGGGGAAATTAATTGAATGTATTACCAATCAAATTTGAGTAATGAGAAATAAGAACAAATCTTAAAACCCCTTCCCCCCACCCTTCCCTTCTTCCCAGGCTTAACTTCACTCCCAACTCTTCTACCTTCTACCCCTGAGTGGCATAGGGGAACGGGGAATGGGGGTTGTGGTCAGTTCCTAATGCCGTATCTACCATTCCTTTCTCCTCACTCTTCCCCTGCTCCAGCATGAGTCCCTTCCATGGGGTACAGTCCTTCAGGAACAGGCTTCTCCAGCATGGTTCCCTCATGGGGTCACAGGTCCTGCCAGCAAACCTGCTCCAGCATGGGCTTTCCACAGGGTCACAGCCTCCTTTGGGCATTTACCTGCTTTGGTGTGGGGTCCTCCACAGGCTGCAGGTGGATCTCTGCTCCACCATGGACCTCCATGGGTCACTGACAGTGGTGACCTTGTCCTTAAACCCTTTCAGAACAAAATTTATGCATTCATCTATTTTCGTTCTCTAGAAATCAGGATACAGCAATTTCAGAAGTCTAGTATAAACTCATCTCTTTGCTCATGCTTTTCTTGAAAACTGAGAAGGATTAATTAGGATTAAATGGAGGTCATGGGCTAAGATGTCTCATTCTCAAGGTAGTACAGTTAAGAATAGCAGTAAAAGTAGTGGCACGGGCACCCAGGGACTTGAGATATCTATTCTTAGCATTATGCTGCTTCAGTTTCACAGATGTTCATTGGTCTACTACAATGGACAGGGTTAAGTCTCACTAGCGCTGGCAAATATAATGGGAATAGTTAAGAAATTACTGAGTCAATAGAGATGTGGACCAGGACATGTGGTTACCTTAACCACTGAAGTATAAAATTGTGTATCCAGTTCCATATTCCTCTGGCTTTGCCAGGGAACAATATCTTTAATTGCCTCTAGTCATGTGTCTACTTATAGCTTCACAATTACACCTTAGTTTTCTTGAAGGCCTAGGGTCATAAGATCCTAACATTTCCTTATAACTTGCTAATGTTGTAAAATATGGAAGCCTCAAGAACCACTGAGTAATCAATAAACCAAGCTGCTTTTAAGAGAAATTGGTAAAATCAGTCTCTGTGCTTTTAGCTGAAAATTATTACCATGCAAGGCACTCTATATAATCTAGAACCAAGATGGTGACTAGTAAACTTGTTTAGCATGCATCTTCTCATTTTTCAGCTGGTCTGTTTGAGCATTATTAGTAACATAGAATTAGTTGTAGATTTTTATTTAGCAGGGGAACTGGATAGAGCATTGCAATTTAGCTCAGACTGATAATATTTTCAAAAAACAAAGCAAAGCACCTTTGTAATCAAGATGCTTATGGTGAGCTTGACTGATGCTTTTGAACTGCTTGCTCTTGCAGCTATGGATGGAAAAGCACCACTTGCTACTGGTG
Organism: Mohoua ochrocephala; assembly: GCA_013398855.1. NCBI lineage: Eukaryota > Metazoa > Chordata > Aves > Passeriformes > Acanthizidae > Mohoua > Mohoua ochrocephala. The sequence continues at coordinate 2,118 of VZTA01017769.1, read as the reverse complement.
AAGATGATGATGATGAAGTTCCAGGTAAGAACAAGCATGCAGTGGAGGAAAAGGAAGTGAATTTTGCTGAGAGATAATATATGCAGTATAAGATTGGGCCAAGGACAGCAAGAGTATTGACTAGTCATTCCTTTCAGTACCTGAAAGGGGGCTGCAAGAGAGCTGGAGAGGGACTTTTTGCAAAGGCATGGAGTGACAGGATAAGGGGGAACGGCTTTAAACTGAAAGACGGTAGATATGCATTAGATATTAATTAGATATTAATTGGATATTGTCCCTCTGTACTTGGCATCGGTGAGGCCGCACCTTGAGTACTGTGTCCAGTTTTGGACCCCTCCAAGAAGGACATTGAGGTGCTGGAGCGCGTCCAGAGAAGGGCAGTGGAGCTGGGGAAGGGTCTGAAACACAAGTCTTATGAGGAGTGGCTGAGGGAGCTCAGCCTGGTGAAAAGGAAGCTCAGGAGAGACCTTATTACTCTCTACAACTACCTGAAAGGAAGTTGTAGCAAGGTGGGGGTTGGCATCTTCTCCCAGGTAACAAATGACAGGATGAGAGGAAATGGCCTCAAGCTGTGCCAAGGGAGGTTCAGGTTGAACATCAGGAAGAATTTCTTCACAGAAAGAGTGGTTAAGCATTGAAACGGGCTGCCCAGGGAAGTGGTGGAGTCCTCATCCCTGGAAGTGTTCAAGAAACGACTAGATGTGACACTTAGTGCTCTGGTCTAGTTGACAAGGTGATGTTCAGTCAAAGGTTGGACCCAATGATCTTGGAAGTCTTTTTCAACCTTAATGATTCTGTAATTCTGTGATTAGGAAGAAATTCTTTACTGTGAGGGTGGTGAGGCACTGGCACAGGTTGCCCAGAGAAGCCATGGCCGCCCCATCCCTGGAAGTGTTCAAGGCCAGGTTGGAAGGGGCTTGGAGTAACTTGGTCTAGTAGAAGGTGTCCCTGCCCATGTCTGGGTTGGAATGAGATGATCTTTAAGGTCCCTTGCAACTCAGGCCATTCTGTGATTCTTTCATAGAATTTCTGTGGGCATTGTTTTCAGATACCATATGAGACTTAGATGGATCATTGGTTTGAGCTAGCATTTTTGTCCCATGTATGAATAATAGCTATGGCTAAGATAATTATTTAGTAGTCAATAAGAAGAGTGCTAAGAAACTGCCTTTTCAGTATCACTTTGCCCTGTTGTGGGTATGGTGAAGTTAAATGCTTAGAATCGTGCTTTATAATTCACTATTTCAAACTTACTTGTTTGAACAAGAAGAACAAACCATGAAACTCTTAAATGTTGTTTGGTTTGTATTTTATAAGCTGATTTTATTTTTTTTGCCATGTAACCACTTAATATGACCTGGAACTTTTTTTTTTTTGGGGCGGGGGGGTGGTGCAAGGAAATTGGCAAAGCTGAAGTAGGTCAGACTTGAATTTCATTTTTCTTTTCCTAGATCTTGTTGAAAACTTTGATGAAGCTTCAAAGAATGAGGCAAACTGAACTAAGTGACACTTTGTGAATAAAATTAAAACTTGAAAAAGTTACATGGAGCTGCTATTTTATATTGTGACTGCTTTTATTTTATTTTATTTTTATTTCCTGATGAGATCTCAAGATGTGTAATATTTGGAAACTCCTGAACCTGCAGCTCTTCTTCAGTTATTGCTTGTACACAGTACTGTTTTTGTGGCCTACTTTAACAAGCCTATGCTTTGAAATAAGTCAGATTGCTAATGAATCTCTATCTAGACAAATTTTGAGCAACTTGTATACAAGCAAAACCCCATCTTTAATGAACTTTGGCATACAATAAAGAATATAAAATGAACTTTCTGGTGTGGCTTTTTGTCAGAAAAGCAAGAAAAATAAATTGACCATAACTATTAAGCAATCATAAAAGGTCTTGCTTTTTTTCAGAGCATCTTCCTTTTTGCTCTGTTGGAAAACTGGCTTCTAAAAAATTTTCAGTGCATAATGGAGCATTTAAGACTTAATTGGTGAATTCCTAGTGTTTGTGGGTCAGAGCACATGCACTGTGTTCCTAAGACACTTTGTAATCTACTGAATTTAAGAAAGAGACTTGTATTCTACAACTACTTTGTTTAAAAATGCGCCTGCAG
>VZTA01017764.1:328979-415636 GCA_013398855.1 Mohoua ochrocephala | reverse complement strand
AAGGGTGGCTCGAGGGGAGCCGATGGGGCACTTGGATAATGCAAAATCATGATTAGCGTTCTAGCAGCGGTTATAATTGTGCACACAATCCAGTTCTAGTGTCTTTTCACTGCTAAAAGTTCTCTAGAATCACCAGTCCCTCCCAGCAAGTCTCACCTTGTGTCTTCTGAAGTACCATGGTCTGATAAATGTGTATGTTTTTCTATAGGTCTCCATGATTCTTACTCACTGTGTCCTTTCTATTGTAGCCCTTCTTTTCCAGACAAGTGAGTAATGTACCCACTGCCTCTTAGTTTTCTCTAGCCTCTGACTTCAGTAAATCTGCAAGTAAACTCTGTTGCTGTTCTCGCATTTCTTGCCCTCTCCAATCCTCTAGTTCAAATTATGCAGTATTAGGAAAGCAGTATTGCATTTTCTAGGGTTTCCCCAGTTTCAGCATTCCTCATCTTAGTTTTGTGTGTCAGAAAGGTCCTGAGGTGAGATTTGCTCTCTTTACCAGATTCTATTTTCTCTTGGGATAGATGTTTTCTCAAGTGTCTGTGTAGCTCTCTGCCACGTTCTTCAGGAAATTCCTGCGGTCTTTCTGCTGGAGATTGCTTCAGGAAATCCTTAATGATGTCTAGTTTCCTAATTCTGCACTTATTAACTCCAATTGCCTCTTTGTCCTCATATTCAGGTACAACTGGGAATCTCAACCTACTGTATTCAAAAGATCCATGAACTTTTGACCTGCTAGAGCTAAGAAAGTAAATTATAAGAGTCTCAAACTAGCAGAATGATTGACTTAAGTGGGAGTAGTCTTCACTACAGGTGGAAAACGCTATTAAATTATCCTGTTCTTGTTTCTCAACTAAACAGAGCAGTGGAAAGTCTGTTTCGTCTTTGAGTGTTTAGTCGTATTCAAAGGAACAATGTGAGTTTCTACAAAACCGAAGACTTTTTGCCCAATGAAGGCTTGAAATTATATTCAATTTTATTTTTCCTCTTCAAAAAATCTGTACTGCCAGAAAGACTTGCTTAAATCTGATTTCATTCAGGGTCTGCCTGTTTATCATTCAGAATGCCAACTTATACCAGCACTGAGCATTGGCTTGGCTAAAATCAGTGTGTGAACTAAGCAAGCAAACATTGGTGGCTCTGCTGATTTTCTAGGAGTTTGAATACTGTAATAGTGGTGAAAGACTTTCCGTGAAGAAGATACGGAGAAATACACCATTTTCTCAAAGGTCCTCAGCTAAAACCTTCGCAACAAAACGTCTTTCTTGGCAAAAAATCTTTCATAGAAAATCATAGAAAATTTTTCCTTTAAAAATGCAACCAGACTCATGGAAAAAATGGACAGACTCATGGGGAGACTTTCTCCCAAATAGTGCAGATATCATCGAGTATCTCTGATAACAATTTTTCTCCATGTTTCAAATACAATTTTTGTAGGTATTTGTTTTCAGAGAGTGAGTATATGATAGAGATTTCCCCCAACACCCTTCCATTTATACCAAATGATCAATAATCTTCGGTGCTTTCAGTTGTTCATAATGTCAGTATTCTTTCTGAAGCTGCCTTTGGATAAGGAAAACTATAGGTGGCGTGTACTTGATGATTGCAATCGTAGCTTTTCATTTTTCACATTGCTAAATCCATTAGCATTTTTGTAAGACTGTTTCTGTCAGTTGGTGAGAGAATGGGAACTGGGAAGGAGGACACTTGGCTGAGAGTAATCTGGATACACTCTCGAGGTCAGAAACAGCCACTCCTGCTGTTTTATGGAGCCTTGCTATAGTGGAGCTCTGTAAGGCATACAGAGCAAGCAGTGCTTGCTTCTACCAGTCCTTTCTTGATAAAAGGTTGGATATTTCTGTTTGTGAAGCCCTGATAATAACCTTATTTAAACAAGCTTTAGTTCAGACTTACGCTTTGAGTCTCTAGACTCTCACATCTTGAAGAAATGCTGTTGCTGGAAATAATTAATTTTTCTCATGAGCCAATATTAAATCCTCCTCAATCTGAAGAACTAATAATAGAGTAGTAGGATTTTTCCTAACCAAGAATTTCATTGAAAAGGAAAGGAGAAGATTAAAATTAAAATAAAGAATTTCATTTACTATGGACTATCACTATGAAAATTTGTAAAGAAGTTGTGCATTCTTGGCTGACAGCAAAAGCCCTTAAGTGCTTCTATTCATATCTTACAAGTTTGTAGTTATTAAATAATTATTGACTTTAAATAAGTTTTCTGTGGGTATAACAAATTAGTTTTAACTGAAATGTATGATTTTTGTTTGTTTGTTTAGGAAAGGGATTCCAAGTGAACAAGTAAAACACGCTGATAGAGAGCAAGCAAAGCGTATAGTTTACTCAGTGGTTTATGGAGCAGGTAGGCATTTTTAGACAAAAACCCAGCTACTGTAAATTTATACTTTATTCATAAATTATATAAGTAGACTGAATTTCTGAAGGTGAGTAAAAGTTCGTCAGAGTATTACATTTATATTTTTATCCAGGATTATCAAATTATCTCATCAGTATAAAAACTATGAAATTAATGTAGCTACATTGTCATATACAAAGATATCTGATTTTGTATTTATTTGCTGCTGATATAACTGAAGCATTTATCTAAAATGAGTTTAATTTTGAGTGGACTTTGTATTCTCTCAGTGTATAGACAGAGATGAGAATAACTGCAATGAAATTTTAAAAAACTCCAATATTGTTTTAAAACACATTTATGGAATCAGAGAATGGCAGAGATTGGAAGGGATCTCTGGAGGTCATCAGATCCAGCCCCTCTGTTCGAGCAGGGACACCTCGAGCTGTTTGCCCAGGACTGTGTCCAGCTTTTCAATGTCTTCAAGGCTGGAGAAAGGGCTCTTCAAGGCTCCACAGCCTCCCTGGGCAACCTGTGCCAGTGCTCACTCATGCTCACAGTATGAAAGTGTTTCCTTACTTTGAGTCTTAATGTTTGCTGCCATTTCTTCACAACTAAAACTTGCAAAAATCCACTGTTACCCGTTCTGCCTAAGTCTTGACCAGGTCCTAGATACGTCAAGATCTTCCGCATACTTTCCAAAACTGCCTACTATTTCTTAAATGATACTCAACTCTCCTTGTGCTTCATACATGCTTAGGATTACCTTTTCTGGGGAGATAGATGCATGTGTATCATCAGCCTACCAGCTCTTGTGAATTGGTTTCAGTGAACAGCTGACTAACTTTCTCTACAGAAGATGAGTTCTTGAAAAACTCGTTTAGGAAATGAGAGCCCTGGGCTGCAGGCTTTATGTAACTTGGAAACACTTAATGCTACATCTTGCATTCCTGGTAGAGAATGCTTTCTAAGCCCTCTTTTGCACTGAGTCCTTGAACCAAAGGCAGCATCAGCCAGGGCATTCCGTTTATCATTTATGGCATTCAGTTGGGAAGAAATGCTTCAAATTCAGCTCTCCAGAATATCAATTTTATGTTTAGGGGTGTGTGTAGGTTATATACACACTTATAAGAGTGTGCCTGTATATACATACATACATATATATATGTGTGTGTGTGTGTGTGCATACACACCTGTATTTTTACATTAAGCTATGTTGCATTTGAAACATCTGTGTTTAAAATCTATGTTAAAAAAACCCCAGCACTAGTTCCCTCCACTGTAAATTCAGACCTGCCTGTGCTGAGACTGGAATCAAATCTTCGATTTCCAGTCTGAATGGTTTCATCACTGGGTTATTTTACAAGATGCCAGCATTATCACCCCTGCCCCTTGGTCCATGCAAATGCTACACATTTCCTATCTCTTCCCTTCACTGTGGGTGGAACAGGCAGATACCAGATGTAATCAGGTGAATCACCACCAGTTGAATGCCTTGTAGTTCTGTATATAGTCAGAAATGCCTCAGTTCCTGGGGCTCAGTGGAGCCTATGTCTGTCTACTCATCTATAGAGAGCTTTCATGTTTATATTTAAGCACAGTATTGGCACTTCCTCACTTGCTCTGAACCAGGCACTAAACATTTCAGTGCAGCAGTGCTTGATATAAATATCTCTCCATTTACTTGTTTGCTTTGTGTCCCTCTCTCTCAAATGAAGGCAGTTGAAGCACCTCAAAGATAATAAGAAGTTTCCAGTTCAGTAGAAGTGTGATCAGATCCTAATTAAGACATGAAATGGTATCATTAAACCACTTAGATGGAAACTGGGCTGACAAAAAGTAATTGTTAGATACCTGAAATTGATGGACTGAATTCCACCCACAGTTTGTCTCCCTTCAAAAGACAGCTCACTTTTCATTTAGGAGACATTTTGGTACAACTAAAAGAGTGTGAATAATATTTCTTCTAGTATTGAAAACTACAAAAACGTTCCCTGAGGAGCTTGCCTGTATTATGCTTACAGGAGTTAATAAAAACCTTTCATGTAGTAAATAGTAATCTTTTCTTTTCTTTTTGTTTTCTTAGCTTTAGGTTACATTTGGTTCATGTTTTCAAGGTCTTTTCTGTAGTTCTGGAGGATAATTAAGAAAGAAGAAAGCTAGTTATTAGGAAAAAGTTTTTCACCCAGAGGGTGGCTGGGCACTGGAACAATCTCCCCAGGGAAGTGGTCACAATACCAGCCTGACAAGAGTTCAAGAAGCGTTTGCCCAACGCTCTCAGGCACATGGTGTGATTCTTGGGGTGTCCTGTGCAGGGCACCTTGTGGGTCCCTTCTGACTCAGCACATTCTATGAGTATTTTTGCTTGGTTTGGAGCAGTTCAGTTCACCTGCTTCTGCCTCAGTCATCTTGTAGAACGAAAGCACAGGCAACTTAAATAAGAAATTCATTCTATTCAACGTCAGTTTGTTCAAGCCCTGAATTGACACAGAAGGCTATCAAAGTGTTTAAATGAAAACTAATGCTACTTTCAGTTTTGAAAGATGATATTGCAGAATGGAGAACTCTGAAACTCATAGGCTGCTGCTAAAAATTCCCCTGGCACAGATAACTCAAGATAACAGATAACTCACGAAGAGTGCTCAGGAAAGGTTTAGTCCACTCCTGGGCTTTGCCTCGCGTGGCCTATGCTCCTGCACTGTGGAGCATGATCTGAAACAATTACCTGGCTGTGCATTCCCCTCTTTTTGCTTCCCAGGAACTGCATTTCCTTGGGACCTTTCAGGCGTCCTTGCTAATACTGTGCTTTAATTTTCCTAGTATTTTATGCAATTGTTCTGCATATTAACAGTTCTTTAAATGGATAACATGGACAAACTTAGATGTTATAGTTCTCTAAGGAAGCTACAGTAGTCTCCTAGCTGTTAGCAACATGTGCTTTATCAGGTAGATTTGCCATTTGCTGACCCAGGAAGAAAACCCAAATTAATTAGATGTCAAAAAAAAAAAAAAAGTACAGCTCTATAATAGCTCAGCAAATGTCATCCTGCATGTCTGTGTGAGTTTCTTCCTCCAGCACCTTGTCCAGACTGGTGTTCTTGCAGCTCAGTGCAGATCCTGGCGTGACTGAGAACAAAATGCTACAAGAATTGTTCTGAAATGCACATCAGCCTGACAGTGATGGCATTTAGGTGGCTGAAATCCTCTCTCTTTTAAAAGTGCTAGATAATTTTTCTTGACAGTCTTACTGTGACAATGACTATTCTGCGCTTTTGGTGCCTTGAGATGTCGCCTCTCAGCTTATGTTCTTTGCAGACACAGTGCTGGTTCTGTGTTGCTGTGCAGCTGACATAAATATATCTGTCTTTCAAACTTCGTATGACTAATGTTGATGTATGTTTTATTTTTACTGGAACTGTTTGATTTATAAGTGGGTTTAAACTGTAGCTCTTAGTTTATATTTTCACACTCTGGAATATCTTCAGGTTTTTTCCACTTTTTCTTATAAATGCTCTTAGATCCAACATAATATATATTGTGCACCTATATCCTATCCAAAAGCTATCATTCCTTTCTCTCTCTGTTGAAACACTTTTTCTGTTTTTTCTTTTTCCATTTTTTTTCTTTTCCCAACCCTTTTATCTCAAAACTTGGACCCCAATTTCTACTGACACTGAGGAGCCTAAGACTGTTTGAAATCTGTGGGACTCAGACTCCAAACACTCTTTCTAAATGCAGGCTAAACTCCTAAGCTTCTAGATAAACTCAACCTCAAACATCTCCATCCTTTTTTAGATCTTCATTATATTTGTGTTTGTTTAAAGTTAATTCCAAGTCTTTATCTGCTCTTCAAAGCTTTGAGATTGCAACACTGAACCAATAAAATGATACTTAAAGCAACAGCATTACTCTGTGAACAAAAGAGATTTCAACTACATTATAGGTATATATTATAACTAGGGATTTCTCAATTGCATACTTCTTATATACTTCTTATTAATTATATACTTAATCCAGTAACTTCAGTAAAACATTCAGGCCCAGAGTTAAACATTTACTTTGTTGCAATATGATTTTAGTGTGTCAGATCCATCCTCTTTCATAGAGGTAAGTAAAGTTAACTAATTCCATTAATTGTGCATGTAACAGTGCTATTGTTTGTAGTGGTTTTCTGTTCTGCTTTATTGCATAATGGAGATAATTTCTGTACCACCAGGTAAAGAACGTCTTGCTGACTGCTTGGGAATTACTCCTGTTCAAGCCAGTCAATTTATAGAGAGTTTTATGCAAAAATACAAGAAAGTACATGAATTTACAAAGAAAACCATTGAACAGTGCCGAAATAAAGGTAATCCAAAGTCTGTGACTATATTTTGTTTACTGATCTGCACTGTGTGACAGTGGTGAAGACACAGATTCAGCTTGACCCAAATTCAGATAGTTACAGGACAACAAAAAAAGATGGACCATCCTTTCTTGGTGAATCTTGGGTTTTTTTTTTTTCTTTTTTAACCCTAAGCTGGTTAAGTCTGCCTTTTCTCAGAAAGATACTAACAGAATAAGACATCTGTTCTCAGAATGAACCCCACTTAATGTCAAGTTACACTGCATCATTTTGACATATAATGTACTCCAACACAAAAAAAGCCCAAGGAATCTTCTACTTAATAGATTGGGTACATGGCTGCTGGACTGTGGAAGTTCAGTCAATTTACACGGCCAATTTTTTTAAACTTATTTTTCCTTTGCATCAATCAGAATTTATGTTCTTGAAGTTCAGGTGGTAGCTGTGATGACAGATGCGTGCAGAGTGCTTCTGGAGCCAGCAGCTGCAAACTCTTCTTGCATCAAATTTGTTTTTAGTCTACATATTCATTTATATTTAGTGAATCCTAGGAGTGCAGTAATTTGAGGAGAGAAAACATAGCTGCTTGAAATATTGTCTTTTAAAAGCTAATTAGCAGAACTGTCAAAATTGAGTTCTTTTGTTTCTTAATAGGGCATGCAGTACTAAGGCATTTTTTAGAAATAAATAGTAAATTTGCAATATAATATTACCCATCACTGTATGGGTGAGTGTCATGACAGAAACATATAATTCTTCTAGTTAGACTTTTAGTTATGAAAATAGGTAGTGTTCATTTTTTGTACTTTGTAAGGCCTAACAATTCCCTGGAAATATGAACTGTCATTGTGTCACACAGTTGCATTCCTTTGTGTATTCATATAGCTCAAGAAAAGTAATGTTACCGAACATCCATTTTTAGCTGTAATTAAGCCCAACATAACACACCTAGTAGAATATTACACATTTATTATATATTTATGATCTATTTAAAATAACTTAGCATTCTTTTCTTAAAAGTGAATGAATTTCAATAAACAGACTTCTGTGCTAGAGATTCCAGTTTATGAGTTGAGTAAACAAGAATGTCCTGACTAATGTTCTAAAGTCATCAAAGCACACTTGTCTAATTACTTCTTACTCCTTCTTACGCTCCTGTCTATCAACCCTTTTTAACCGTTAATGGTAGAAGAGCAATCTGTTTAGGTTGTACAAGCTCTAGAAATCTGCAGCAGATCAATATTATTTAATATTTTTCTTGTTAATCCACCTCAGATTCTAACTTTCCAACAAAAACATTCCAACCTATTGAGCTCGTTATAAGGTAATTTTTCTTAACTTATCTGCAGTTCAAAGGTGAGCAGCACGCCCCTGACTAATATTATTTAAGTGTTATGGATGCCTGATACTCCATGTAGACATGATAAGCATGTAAATAATTCTTTTATAAGGAAGATATTTGTTAGTGTATGTATTACTATATTGCTGTTGGTTTTTGATGAAATTCTTGGCATATTGAAAAGACTACAATAAGACCTCATTCAGGCACGCATTTGCAGATTAATCATTGACCCCCGGCAAACACTCTGCCACTGTAACACGAACGATGGTGTTTGTGTGGGGATGCTGCTCGGTTATGAGTATTGCAGGTGTGATTCTCTTGTGGAGTCACACCTCACAGGAATAAGGATGTTACAGCAAGTGTCATTTTACCTAAGAATACAATGTTTCAAGAATTCCATCTTTAAATACTGTTCTTCATGGAAAATGTTAGTTAAATTGGGAAGACTGAATTGCCAAAGAATATCCTAACTTCCAGATAGTTCTGTTCCTTGTTTCAAAACTGGTGCTTTTGGTATCTGCTCCTGGAAATACGCTAATTTGCAGAGATCTTTGTTAATTCATTCTCTGCTCACAAGTCTGGGTATGTGTTGTCCGTAATAAGGTGATAACTTTTTGTTTGAAGAGGTCTCCTCATCACTTGTGCTTGCATAGCAGAGGAGATGAAACTGTGCCAGTCTGAACTTCCACGATATCTATTGACAATTCATGGGTAGTGAAGGTGATCAGAAGTATAAAGAAAGATTTTTTTCAAGATGTATTTTTAACATGGATGATTTTTCATTTTTCTTGAAACAATAATAGAAGTTTATTTTTGAAGATAAGCTAAGTTTTGTGTGTGTTATTTTGACAAGAGGATCCTCACATCTCTTTTCCTCTCTCAACTCCTCTCACTTACCCTCCAAAATAGGGTTTTTTTAGCAAAATACGTCATTAGGCCTAACATAAAGCTTTAACTGTGTATTTATGTTCCTTTTAAACTAAAAATTCCCACCACACTAGAGTTGAGGAAGTTTGACTGTGAAAGGAACACAGAAATACTACATGAAGAGAATGGAAAAAAAAACCTCAACTTTTTTTTCCCCCAAAAAACTATTTTATATTTTTGGGAAATATTCATTACTGATTTAATTACTCCACAAATTGATTTTTCTTTACTATTCCCAAGTAAACTATTCATTGCGTGGAAAGCTCTAATTATGGCTGCTAATAGATAGCTAATTCTCCTAGGTATTTATAGTTTCATCTCCCACAGAGAGAGTTTGCTGTTTTATCAGTAGACATTCCTAATGAAAATTTAACAGCTTTAAAGAACAAAAGTTTTCCTTGTATAACATGTACCAGTTCTGAGAATGAAATAATTCTTCAACCAAAAATACAATAAGCATTGAAGGTTTAAATAAGCTCTGACAATTTTCAGAGGACAAAATATTAAATTGACTCAGGCACCACATAATTACCAATATCCGTGTTATCTTCAAAAAGAATTTTTGAAATTTAATTTTAATCTCTCTTTATCACATAATACTCATTTTTATTTAATTCCTGCAAGGTTACGTGGTCTCCATAATGGGACGCAAAAGGCCGCTGGCCAATATCAACGCCCAGGATTACAAGCTACGCACTCAAGCAGAGAGGCAGGCTGTCAATTTTGTTGTTCAAGGTAAAGAACTGCTTCCCTACCTTCCTGTCAACCCACCTGTCTCTGTCTCTGCTTGGCTTTAGTGGGCAACAGCTCTGATGATCTCAGAAGAATGAATACTCCAGTAGTCTACTAGAGTAGGCGTGAGTTTTCCTGTGAAAAAGAAGTTAAAATTATATATTCTATCCACCTTGGAAATTGCTGGTAAACAGAATAATATAATAATAATGATAATATTAATAACAGCAACAGTATAAATGTTCTAACACACTCGAGTGCTCTGTGATAGTTAAATGTAGGTATTGATACAAACTGTGTATAGAGAGAATATCAAGAATTCAGTTCTTCAGATGCATTGTTTCTTTAAACACTTTCCTTTCTGGTTTTTATAGTTTGTTACTGTTTCTGTGGTTACGCTTCTTACAGATTCTAGCTTTTATTTTGCCAGATAGCTTTACTTTAAGAAATAGAGAATGTTACGATAATTGTGCATTGTTATTATTTGTATTGAAATCGAGCTCCTTCTTTGCAGAAACTTTCAAACTTAATTCTGTGGAGGGCAAGGACAAAGGTGTTTTTTTCCACAGAAAAACATTTAACATGTAGATTGGAAAGGTAAAAGTCAGCATTATGTGCTCAAATATTAGTTAATCTGATGTATTAACGTATTCTAAGTCTCTTGGGGCTCAGGTGTGTACAGAATTTCACCACCCAAGGGGAAAAACCCGAGCTGTCAGCCCAAGACCAAGATCCTTCCTACCAAGCTGTCCCTCAGAAGAATTATTTTTTTAATTGGATAATGCTGACAGGGTTTTCCTTAAATTATACTGTGAGTGTACAATATACAGGCAAGGAAAAACTGCCTCCTAGATGTGGTGATGGCATGCTCCTTATAAAGTGATTTGAATTTTCCTTTTGAAAGTATCACTTTCCTTTCCAAATATTATTCATTTTAATGTTCCCTTTTTAAGATGACTTAAGTATTTATGTCTTGTTTGACACTCCTTAAGTACTGTCTCTGCAAAGATACCTACAGATCTAGAATTCTAGTTCTAATTCTCATTCTGTGAGTCCTGCAGAGCACACAGTGTAGCATTAGTGGAGACACAGCCCTCTGAGCAGCACTTGCTATGTCCATCTGTCCCAGGAGCTGGAGCAAGGCTGGCACAGGACTGTCTATGAAACACTCACTTCTATGTACCTACAGTAATAAGATTGTCAGATTTCACTGCCAGTTCAAATGATACTGGAGGAAAAATGTGATAAAAATAATCTAATTGTTATTCAAAATATAGTATTAGAAAGTGTGGTGAAGCAAGGATTAAAAACTCTAAAATATTCAGTATTCCCAAATTTTATGAAAAATTTCATTCTAGACTACAATGATTCTTTAATTTTAAGATTTCAGCTATGAGATAATATTTTAAGACTGTAAAAACTTTCTAAATTTTGATAAAATCTTTTATCACATTTAGTGTACTAAACTGCATTTAATATGTGTTTTATAGTTATACCTAGTAGTCTCATTAATTTAAGTAGTTTACATTTTGATTCTAGTAGCAGTGACTGATAGCAGAAGACTTCAGATGCATGACAATATTGAGAGGAATGTAGAATTGCAGCTTTGAATTATTACAGCTGGATTATTACACACTTCTTTCGTAGTGTTTTTTCTCTTTTTGAATATTTCCTGGTTCAATAGTTTTCACCACTGTACTGCATATTATTCTTCAGGTATTATTCAGCTCTGCCTATCCCCATAGAGCAAGCAGTTCATTTTATCTTTAATTATTTATTTATAATTATTTTCTTTTTAAAAAGTTTAAAATAGCATATCTCTAGAAATCATATCTCAATAAAAATTATTTTGAGCTGTCTTTCATATTTTATTACTCTACATTGTTTCATGAAGAATATATCTAGAACAGATGTTTTGTGATGGGCTAGATGCTCAGTACACTGTTATTCTCACAATCACTAAGAAGTTATTTACCTGACATTTGCTGAAACATCCTTTCTTACTTTTTATATCAGTTGTCCCTTTTTGTGCTGTGTTGAATCAATTTGACACGTCATTTGAACAGGAAAACAGGACAGATATTTGAGGCCAAACCCACAGTCAGACATCACCATCTCGATCATCAGCTGTGGGTCTGCACTCGGTACAGTGAATGAGTAAAACAGAGTCTCAGCATGGGATTCAGAGGAGGCAGTTTGTAATAGAAAACTGTGGAGAAATAAGAGATGTTAAGCCTTTGTCCTCATTCTCTTAGACATTCTTCCCTAGCCAAAAGGGCTCACTGTATCCTGGGGGACATCAGTCACAGCAACCACAGGGCAGTCATTGTCCCCCTCTGCTCTGCCCTGGTGTGGTCCCACCTCACATCCTGTGTGCTGTTTTGGGTGCCTCAGTATAAGGACATGAAACTGTCAGACTGTGTCCAGAGGAGAGTGACCAAGGTAGTGAAAGGTCTTGAGGACAAGACTTAGAAGGAGCAGCTGAGGTCCCTTGTTTTGTTCAGCCTGGAGAAGAGGAAGCTGCCTCATCACAGTCTGCAGGTTCCTCAAGCGGGGCAGTGGAGGGGGGGATGCTGAGCTCCTTTCTCTGGCGACAGCCGTAGGACCTGAGGGAATGGCATGAAGTTGTGTCAGGGAGGTTTAGGTTGGGTATTAGGAAAAAGTTCTTCCCCCAGAGGGTGGCTGGGCACTGGAACAGGCTCCCCAGGGCGGTGGTCACAGCACCAAGCCTGACAGAGTTCAAGGGGTGTCTGGACAACGCTCTTAGTCATATGGTTCAGATTTAGAGTCCTGCAAGGAGCAGGGAGTTGGACTTGATGATCCTTATGGGTCCTTTCTGACTGGAGATATTCTGTGATTTTCTGATAATCTCTCAGCAGAGTACCCTTATCATTTGGCTACCTGGCTGTTTTTTGCCCCTATTCTGAAAGTTGAATCATTTGGAAGAAAGAATTCAGAATTCATTGAGTTACGGGGTTGTGAAAAGGACCTTGATCTAGGACATTTAGGATGTTTAATGGGACAAGGAGGATTATGGCTTCCAAACTTTATTTAAAGGATTGTTTTTGTATTTTATCTGATAAATCTTTTGTGTAAAATGTTTGGTTCAGAACAGAGCCCTTCACCAAACTGCAGGCCTGGAGAATTATTCTGCCTCTTGATGACCAGAAATGTGTCATCTAGTCTGTACCATGACACTGTTTTACGCACCACTGCTCTTAACACTGTAATGTAATGAATATACATTGCATACACATGGAAATAGGGAGAAGTGCAAAATTAAGGCTCCAAATTGAAATGCAGCACTGAAACAATGTTCTGACCTTTTGTGACATTAAATTTTAATTGATTAATAGGTAAATTTTAATTAAAGCTTAGAGATACATAATTTCATACTTTTTTTGTAGAAAGCAATTTTTCAACGTATAGTCATGAATGACAAATTCACCTTTAATTAACACATAATTTCATATTGTTATTTTCTAGTTTTAATTAACACGTAGTTACTTCCTCTGTTATTTATTAGTCTTATAATCTGTTTCACATATTCCATTAATTGGATCTGCTAGTTTTGAAAATTCTCATCATTCAGAATCTACTGATGTTTTTTGTTCCTATGCCATATTGCAAGAAGAACATTTTCCTTTTGCATGCTTTAAATTAAAAACAGATCACTTTCTTTCACAGGGTCTGCTGCTGATCTTTGTAAAATGGCTATGGTGAAGATTTTTGCCTCTGTTGTCAGTTCTCCAGCTTTAACAGCCAGGTTAGTAATGAATGACTGCAAAACTGTTTGGTTTTAAAACAAAATAAGTTGAAATGAATGTGTTTCTGGCATTTTAAGCAGCTCTAGAACTACCATGTGTACCTCTGAATCTTTTAACAAGCAAGGACACGTGCAACGGTTTTATACATTTAAAGTTTTATCTTTGTGCTTAAATGGTTGGATCTGTAAATGCATCCCAAGGCGCTGAAGTGCCCCAGGGTCATTTAAACTCGGTCAGATCTAATTCAGTGGTAGTTCTGCACCTTTGAAATCAAGCTCACTGATCATATCCTTCCTGTATTTTGAGTGTATTGTACAGTGGGAATTGAACATTCAATGGGCTGGGAAAAAAAACAGGAATCAGGAAACCAGTGCTCAAGCAAAATAAATGAACATTTTTTTTATTCTTGTATAGATGGCTTTTCTTTAAAGAAAAGCTCGGTCATCATGATTCTCTTGTGACTGCTCAGAGTTGGGTGGGAGATCACAGAATGTCCTCAAAGAGTTTTATGCCAGTAGCAAAAATAATGAAGTCTACTTTTCCTGTGAAGAAGTTGGTCCAGACAGCCAGTGAGCATTATAATTTGCTGCAATAGAAAGAGACTTTGAAGACAAACATGTAGAAAAAACCCCAAATAACTGGTTTCTCATCTTTGGTAATGCTGTATCAAACAATCCAGCAGTACATGAATTGGTGCAGTAGAAGTTCAGACAAAAGCAGAGAGAGCAAGTAGTGCAGAACATCAATGTTTCTGTTGTCATCTAGAAAGGGTCATAAAAACTTAGCTGTAGCAATCATGCATTAAGGACTTTTGTGAGTGTTTAGCTCAGACAAATAGGGTTTGGCCTTCCAAATATATTTGGCAATTATGGGTATTATCTAACCCTATAAGTTATCTGTGTTAGTGTGTGTATCATTTACACACAGCAATGTTGCCTTATTTGATCAATGTTTGAAAATATAATTTCTAATTGGAAATATAAGTTCCATTTGTTGAATTCAAAGTTTGACTCATTCCTATGCTAAAAATAAAACAACTTCTCAGTGACTCTTAAATGTTCTTGCAACTTTTAAGCAAAATACCATTGAATTATTTAAAAAAAAAAGAAAAAAGAGTAAGTGGCCCACTAGTACAAATCTGAAAAGGGAAATTGTTCTTTGGTGGAGATCCTGCCTGCACTCAGACAATGATACATTTATGTATTAAATGTTGGATGATGCCCCATCACATATTGCATTGTACACTTTCAGGCAGATTGTCTGCACTGATTATAATTCATTTTGCTACCTGAGTTGAATGAAGAGCCCAGAATCTGTCAGCTATGGCATGGATGAAAATTTCTGCAGCAGTAGCAGGCATAACTCTGAGTTAGATGAGTGATAGAGGAGCAGCCAACAGCCTTTAGTGGAGGAGGCAAGTGGAGGTGGTGAGAGGGCAAAGAACATACTCCCTTCTGCAGTTCCTGCCTGGCACACAGTTTTCTAGGTTCACTGACTGGCTGCTTGTTGTAATTCTGAGAGAGCCAAAGTTTTTTGCTACTAATGTCATGTCTGATAAAGCTTGTGAATGTTTTTTTCTCTCAACAGAAAATTTTACTTGGGTTGTTCTTTCTCAAAACTATTTCTTTTAAAGAAGTAATGTCACCAAATTGCTAAGGAGGTAACAGACATGGGGAAGTGTTGGTGCTGTACATGTTAAAATTCCTGGTGTTGTGAAAGCATAGGGGAATGGCTACACCAGATAACAGAAAAATATCACTGCCTATCCTGCTTGTTCCTATCATAAATGTCACAGATGGGAAAGACCAACACTGCGAGGGCATTTAAAAAGGATAGACTGTTTTAAACAGGAGTTTTGAACTTCTGCCAGCCATTAACAACTGGATGGCTTTGCCTGAGGAGAGTGTTTTAATAGTCAATAATGGCTCCTTGCTGTAATATTTAGTAGGTACTTACAGGCCAGGCTTGTCAGAAAAGCACAATCAATGCCTTTGTAAATTCTGTGAACACTTCCCTGCTTGGACAGTGGCATTTGAAAGCATCAGAAGGATCTTGCCAAAAGAATATGGGACTGAAACTTGAAATACTGTGTTTCTGCTTGTCTGCCAGGTGACATTTAATTAGTTATTTTTTCAGTGGTCTGTTTCTCGATTTTCTTATCAGTCAGGTCAGGATAATGATCCTAACATCCTTTACAAAGCCTTTTGAAAAATATTGTCGAAAGGAAGCGTGGACATAATTGGTGCTATTGTAACAGTGGGAATGCACAGTAGCTCTTCCAAAATGAGAAGTATAATCAATCTCCTATTATCACCCCATCAGATCATATTCATTCCAAAGATAGCACACTACTATCTTTTCTTCTATCTTCATCCCCTTGTAAGTATCTTTATTTCCCTGTTGGAATTTCTAATTTTGGAAACAGAGTTTTCACTTTGAACAGCATATCAAAGAGAAATATCATTTTTACATGCTTTAGAAGTGATTATGAACATTTACACTGGGAGACGGTATCCTATTAAGCGTAGCTAAGTTTTGGCTAATGCTCAACATTTTGTCTTCCTTACCTTGGAAATAAAGAAAAAATAATTCTAAATAAGGTCTTACAGTTTTTAGTGTTAGTTTGCAGGTATGTTTGCAGTCTTCACTCACAACACTGTATTCATTGTTCCTGTGCTGGAGGCTGTTCAGCAGTGAGCAAGCTCTGATCCAACAGTGTGAAGCTGCATTTTTGTGTGACAGTCAGTAGATTTTTGTGTGAGCAGTCAGTAGATTTGCAGTTATTGTTTGCACATACGATACTGTATTTGGAAGTCAGGGAAAGGTAATCGAGTTACATTTTTATGATGCTTCATCAGAGAGGCGTTCTCGATGAAACAGTATATTCCACTGTGACTGATCAATTCTGTCAACTAGCAGTCTCATTTTTCTCTTTGTGTTTCTTCATCTTTTAACTCAAATACCAGCCTAGCAGCTTCTGCAGTTGACAATAACAAGCCAATCAGTTACTTGGAAGCAATTTTACAGGAATCAGGAAAAGTAGTATTAAATGTAATGCATATGATACAGATCTAATGTTACTGTGGCTTGGCTACTGGCATCAGTGTTAACATCTCTGCATTTTGTGTGGCTCTGACAAGTCATCAAAATTTCTTCAGACTTCTTCCGTTTTACCTAGGTCTTTCTTAAGATGTTGTTCTGCTGCTGCTGGCCGAGTTGCTCACTGAAAATGTGCTGCTGACATAAATTATTTAAGTGCCAGCTTTTACCTGTCTAATGCAATCCACAGAACCTCTATAGGATGTTTCCTGCAGGCAGATGATAGCAGAGAAACTTCTGAAGAGAGATCAAGGCTTACAGTAGCAGCTGAAAGAAAGATTTATGGAGCTGATGAGAGTGCAAAGGTACTCGGTGAACTCAGATGGACAGTTGTAGTTCTTTTCAGTGTTTAAGACATCACTGCAGTGACAGTCACATGGAAACTTAGTGAGGAAGAAAGATGCTGGCAAATTGTGGAAGAATTGCTGCCTGTAGCATTGCTTGTACATATTATCATTTTGTAAGCTGAAGAAGCACTGATGTTACCCAAGGTCTACCTGGTACTACTTGGACTTCTCAGAAAGTCATTAAAAATGATAATATCTTAACAACACGCAAATGAATTTTAACAAGTCTACCAAACTGTTGAGCAATTTGGTGTGAATCCACCAATTCTGCTTTTGCACCAAATTATTGTTCCTTCAGCTCTGGAGCTGTGCCACAAACACACAGCTTTATTTCTCAGCATGTCTGGAGCCTAGTTAAAGACATAGGTTCAACCACAGGCCAAATATAAATGAGAGATCTGAAAAGGAGAAGCCACCAGCAAATAAAAGCAAAAGGTTTATTTTCTTGGTCCCAGCTGCTTTTCAACAGCAGTGGATGTTGGAGTTTTGTATGTCTTCCTCAAGGAACAAACACCTTAATCGACCTAATGATTTTCTGTGCTGGTGAGCTGTAAATGCAACTCACTTCTACAGATAGCTAAATTAGTTAGAAACAGCTCTTATTGTCCCAGAACAAGCATTGTGTTATATGACCTGGATTTTTTTCAGATACAAGTCGTGATAAATCACAAATTATTAATTTCTTGGAAGTGGCTTCAGTTTTAGTACAACACAAGAATCTAGAGGCATTTTTATAAGGTGCGTTAGGATTCAATCATTATTACTTTATAAACTACTTATAATCTGTCAGATTCATACAAGAGGACATACTAATAAACCCAACTTCTTGATTACATCAGAGTTTCAAAGACATACATTGAGTAAAATGCTTAGTGCTGCTGCTATGTGTGTTATTGCATCCCTTTATCTGTTTCTTCAGGAGTTAAAGAACTGTTTTCACTCGTGTTTCTTCTCTAGCAGTTAACCAGGATTTTCAAATAAATGCTTTTTGCTCTGGTATTCTGCCCGCAATTCCCACTCAGTATATGCCCAAAATTCCCACCCAGTTAATGGATTAACTCGAACAAGATGGTTATCTTTTATCCTTAGCCAAATACTGGAGAAATTGAACCACAAGGAAAAGATAAGTTTTGGATTCTGCTTGAGAGGAGAATAAGATTGTTGTTTCACAGACAAATGCTTTTGTCTCTGTAGCAGAAGGAAACTTCCCAGGTCACATTGCACTCTCCATAGCTGCTGTCCAATATGGGGCTCTTTGCCTCCCGAAGCAGCCAAATAACATTGAATTTCTAGGCAAGCCGTAACTTAGAATAATCATCACTTTCCTCAAGCAACCAAAGCAGTATTTTGCAAATATCCACAAGATGGTGAGCTGTTACCTGAACACTTCATGCTCAGGGAGCCAGAGCAAGTCAGAGTAATTTATTCTTTATAGAAAGAGCTAAGTGTATTTAATATGCTGAAATAACACAGCCAAAAGGGACATGCATGATGTACCAGGCTTTTCACTGTTCCTTTATGTAAGATGTTAGATGCGAATAAATATATTTCATTTATAAAACCCTTTTGTAGGTCACCTTTTAGATTGGTATGTTTTCAAACATTTTGGATACATGCAAAAATTCTATTATCTTTAATTAGCCATCTGTTCAGTTTCCCGCTCTTCGTGATGTAGCTGCTGAGAAAACCCATTTCACAGGCTTGCTGGATTTTTATGGTTAAAATGTTAAAATATTTTGGTCTTTATCATGAAAACACTGAAAGAGGTAGCTTAAAGTTAATGCAAGTAATATCTATGCAGGCATGATATATCTTGAGCTGTAACTTTGATGTTACCACATAAGGAGTCCTGATAGGTGCAGCTTCAAAAATTTTTTAAAAAGGGAAAATTCTACAAAATATTACAAAATTCTAATGATCTTGTTCCTTACTTACATGACATTTGGCATGTAATCCAGTGGAATCTGTGTACTTCTGTGGGGAAACTGTGGCACAATTAAATAACGGGTAGTATTAGTAGTATCAGAAAATAAATGAATAGTGTTTCAGTATAGGGAACGTAGATATTTCTAAGAGGAATTGGATCCAATTTCCATCTGGTCCATGATCGCTGAGTGTGGCCAGTAGCAGATGCCTCAGGAGGGAGGTGTAAGATTTGTAGTAGAATAGCTTGTCTATCTGCACATTTTCACCTTCCTCTGCTTGTGGGGATGAGTCTTAAGTTCTGAAACATAAGATTTAAAAGTCTTCCCACAAATCATTGTATGTCATCATTTCTCAATGTTCTTGAAATCCATGCAAGTGTTTGTTACATGAGCAGCCATTCTGGCTTTTTCTGGTGAAGTGTTTCATTATGTCCCTTTTAAGTCAATATTTTGTTTTATTAAATATTAATTTATTACGTGTGAATGTGTCAATTTTTCAAGTGATTAATTTTATTTTTTTTTGTTTAAAAAAACGTGAAACATATTTCCTTTTGGTTTTTGGTTTTGGTGGCCTGGGTTTGGGGTTTTTTTCATCATCCCCCATTTGCCTGATTTCAAAATACCTTAGTGTTTTTATCTTTTTTTTTTCCCCCAAACCACTTAACAGCTTTTATGCTTTATTGTTTTATTTTTAAATTTATCTTTATATACAAAGCTTATAACTGTGTACTCCCTATCTGCAATTTTGAAGTCTCCCATTAGGCATTTATTGGTTTCAAATTCAAAACAAAAATTGTGATGTTACTAGTTGGATTATTATTTTATTGATTGATTTATTATATCAAAAAAGGGGAATAACATAGGATGAGAGACAAGGATATTAATATTTGGAATACAAAATCTGATACTGTTGTTTGACCTTAATTTCAGTGATCAGAGATATAGCACTTTTTTAAATAAGATGAAAATCTTGTGGGAATAGAAAATGAGAAATATTTTTAAAATACTTTAGAAAATATTTTAGAAAATATTTAAAAAAAATATTTCAAAATGTTTATTGTGCTACCAAGTGATCATTAATGCCCAATTTAAAGTGGTGTACTTTTAGTAACTTTTTTATGTTTACATTTTTATTGTTCTTATATAAAAATTTAACTATGAAACTACTAACATTGTTTTAAGTTCTTAAGATGTATTATAGGATTTTTTTCACTAGAATTTTTACTCAAACCATTAAGTTATGATGAATTTCAAATAATTCCTTTTCTTCACTCCTTCAAAGAGAATCCTTTTGCTTTAGGAAATCTCTTGTTCAGATATGATTTAGTTCTCAGTATGTCTTCAAGTTAGAAATAAAATATTTGTCAGGGAAATTTTACGCTGGAGTTCTCTAGTTCAGAATCAGACAAGCTTTTTTTTTCTGAAGATGTAGAAGTATCCAACAGGAACCGTCTTGAACTTTAGTCTGGGCTCTCAGCCTGGCTCTTGGTCAGCATAAGCTGTCCTTGATTCCTTACAGTTTATAGTATCAATTAGGTTAGAAAAGACCTTTAAGATCATTGAGTCCAGCTATGTTATGCATGACAATCAAAACCTCTTGTTTAAACCTTTTCAAGTTGCTCAGTTTTAAAACTTATTTTAATTTATTTTCTATTTGAATTCTTAAAACAGACAGCTCAATGTGATAAAGAATCATAGAACCAGTTAGGTTGGAAAATACCTCTAAGGTCATCGAGTCCAACTGTTAACCTGGCACTGCCAAGTCCACCACTAAACTGTTGGTGTTTTATATTTTATATCATCTTCCTACAGACCAGTCTGGAAAGCTAAACCATGTTATGCTTTGGATGTGTTGTTAACAGCAGTAAAAATTTCCCTGGTGCTGCAAAAATGTATCACAAAAATGTACAGAGGGTTAATTTCTGTCTAACTTCAGGTAGCTGTTTTGGGAGGTGTCACCCCCACAAAGTCAATGCACAGAGCTGGGATTTTCCAAGTGTGAGTTCAGAACATCTAGGTCAGAACCAGCCTTAGTCCCTTGTCTGTAGAAGAAGCATGAATT
Source organism: Mohoua ochrocephala (assembly GCA_013398855.1). Lineage (NCBI taxonomy): Eukaryota > Metazoa > Chordata > Aves > Passeriformes > Acanthizidae > Mohoua > Mohoua ochrocephala. Next base: position 394,722 of record VZTA01017764.1, on the reverse strand, counting down.
TAATTAGTTTGAGCATCTCTTGGCACATTCTAATGTCCTGAAACACTGCACATCACTGTTAAAAACCTCCTTCTGATAAGGGCTTTGACAATCTTGTCTTTTTTAACCCCTCTCCTACACTGACCTCTTCTAGTGAATATAGCTATGCTGGAGCCTGCAGCACGTCATGCCGCAGTGCTCTTGTTTGCAGTTTAGACAGAAAGTCATTTCCTTTAATGATAAAGAAAAATACAGCTGCTCACTGATAAGGTAACAGCTGTTTTGTTGAGTTCAGTTCAATAGTGTACTTATTTCTAGGTGTTTGATGTAGTCATGGAAAACTTTGCAATTCTGTACTTTAGAACAGAGGAGTCCAGACCTGGAATATATTGATTTACAGCAACAAACAAAATCCTCATTAGTTCTTTTATTAGACAACTGGCCTGGTATTACAGAAAAGTATGCTCTAACAATATGGCTTCATAAATAGAATACTATGAGGAAAATCTTTTGAGAACAGTTGGATCAGTTTTGGCATTTATAATTCATTAATATGATTATGATCTAGTAGTGATAGGTGGGTGGATCCACTGAAGGCCTGAGAAGTTTAGTCTCTGTGTTGCTTTATAGGAAACTGGGGGGAATAATCAATGTAGTGTTAAGAAAATGAAAAATACTTTCTTTTTAAAATTCTGTAGCGCAGCATAATAGTTTAAGATGGCTATTGTATGCTGGGCACACTAAAGTGGTGTCAAAAGCCATGTTCAGACTGGCAGTCACAGAAATATTTCTGCATTTTTAGGGTGAGGCTGTAGCACTATTTCTAGTTCCACACTACTCACATGCTCAGATACAAGTCATGTTTCTCAGTAAAGGAAATCATATGTGTACTCATCAAAAATGATGCCTAATTTTCAGTCAGGCAAGAATATAGTTAATAAAATACTAGTTTCTAAATCAAAGGCAATCTTATCATCTGTAGAAATAAAAAATACTAGTCTCTGCCCGGTTTGCAGTTTCTAATCCAGCTGGCCATACCTTTTAGCATGAGGTAATGAGAGGAGCTTGCTCTTGCAATATTCCTTCAAAGTGAAGAGGATTCAATTAAGCTATTAAGCAAAAGTATAGGGGCTTTTTCAAACTTCTTTCACTCAGAGTGTTCAATGGCTGGGTGGGTGCGTGCAGGGGAATGGTGAAAGCTGTAAATTTTGAATGTACAAATTGCTTTGATTTTTTTTCTTTCATCTTTATTGATGTCAAATTGAATGCTTCCTTCTGTGGAACAGCATATTGCATGCAAGTGTTATTGCTTAAGCAAGCCTGGAAAAATGCAAGTGGCCTTATACTGTAAGAGTGTAAGACCAGAACCCCTTAAGTTTCTGTGAAATGAGTAAGAAAAAGAGATAAAACATCATAAAAAAAATACCTAACTTGTTTGATGAACATTAAGGCGGAAATAGTGTATACTATTTCACTTCTTGGCATCAATCTAGGAAATCGTGTTTAGCATTAATTAAATCTTCTGTAATATCTTTCATTTGAAAGTGGAAGCGTATTAGAAATACTCATTTCTTAGGTCTCACAAATATTATTCCCGTTTTCTAACTGAATGGGCATTGCTTAGGAGAGCAGCAGAGCTAGGCAGAGAACCAGCAATGCCAACTTCTAGTTCTGTATTTAGCAGACAGAACATTGTCCTGAACTTCAAATTAATCACTAGATGTGCAAGATGGGGCAGATGTAACTCTGCAGCTCCATGCAGTTCCTGAGTTAACTGGCAGTGTAACTGAACTGATGGGCTGTGCTGTTCAGGATGATGTGGACGAGGAACAGGGTCCTTTAGCCCAGATGGAGAGCCAAGCTAAAAGAGCTGGGCTGCTTTCAGTAGGTGAACTGGAGCGTGTAGAGTTGTATCAAGTCTATTTTGCTGTCCAGAGAGAAAATTTGAGTTAATTTACATTACTTCCACAGGTTTTCAGACACACATAAGGTAGCACTTAATTCTGGTGCAGCCCTGCTCCTCCTGTTTTACTTTTAGCATGGAGGAGAGGTGGTCAGTTGTTACAATGCTGAGAGGTTCTGAAAATCCTATTCTTCCATTCCTAAACCCTGATAAATTTAGAATGAAGTTTTTATGTATATTTTAAGTTCTTCTAAGAAAGGACTTATCCTTACCAAATATTCAGAATATATGGTGCACTAATGCTGACTGAAGACATGAGACACTACTCTGGTACAAACAATAACCAGTCTGTCATGTTGTTATTGCACTGGTTTAATCAATGCAATTATTTTCACTCATTCGATTGATTCATTGTTTATTAATCTTTAATATTCACTGTTCTGATTTATACCTTTTACATGTCATTTCAATGGTTATGAGGACACTCTTGCTTTAATTAATTTACTTGAATTAGAAATTACAACTTTTCATGTAACTGTATTCTCTTGCTACAGATGATCCTGGTCTTTTCATCTATTTCTTTTTTGTGTCCTGTGTCCCAATTTCCTATTAGAAATATGTTAATCTGTTTCACTCTGCTTCTGACTGTGTTGTAAGTGACTAATAATTTAAGGTCTATTATTAGAGCTCACCACACTGTTAGTCAATGTCACATTGTAATTTAAGGCAGCGTGAAACTATCTTAAAAAGCTGTGAAAAGTTATAACTCATAATCATATTGACGCTTCAGCCATTTGTAAAGAATTATTTACTTGAATAACTGCTATTATTAAGAAAAGTCTACAAGTGACATTTAATTTAAATCATGGAATCACAGAATGGTTTGGGTTGGAAGGGACCTTAAAGACCACCTTGTTCAACCCCCTGCCATGGGCAGGGACACCTTCCACTAGACCAGGTTGCTCCAAGCCCCATCCAGCCTGGCTTTAAACACTGCCAAGGATGGGGCATCCACAACTTGTATGGGCAACCAGTTCCTGTGCCTCACCACCCTCATGGGGAAGAATTTCTTCTTTATATCCAATCCAAAAATAAGCTACATTAACAAAATACAGTCTGTCTCCATAATTTGTTGCATTTTGCTGCAAATTATGTTCGATTTAAGTAATGCCTTGTCATGCCATCAGATCTCTGAGTGGCATTTATAAGTTAGCAAGCACGGCGTGGGCTTACAACCTTGGCCTTTATGTTACTAGAATATGGGGAGAGGCAATTCTATTAAGTCCATTAATTTTTAAAAAATTTTCTTTGGATGTTTATTTTTACTTTAACTCATCCATGAATGGAAAGCACTGTTAAAATTTTTTTGCATATGTTATCTGATGTCTCTGAAATTTTTCAGGTTAATTGCCCAGATCCATGATGAATTGTTGTTTGAAGTAGAAGATTCTCAAGTCGAGGAATTTTCAGGTAAATACAATCTCTCTTGCTCTTTCCCTTCCACCCCATTTTTACTCTCTATATCCTGTGATTTCTCAGAGAATAAAGAACTAATGTAGCGAGAAGAAGCACATTGATTCTCACAATTAAGAAAATGTATACTAAGCAGATTTTTCTGAATGTTTTCCACCACTGGCTCTTATGTAGATAAAACGTGATATACTCATTTGGAATTCATTACCATGCTTATTTGTATTTAGTTTTTTCATCAAGATTCCATCACTCACTGTGTGAATCCTGTAAAAGTAAGTAATATTTCCTCTAAGGTTTTAGAAGTGAATAAACCAGTTTGAAGTACTTTAGATTGAGGTCTGTTACACAAAGAAGCATGAAATTCTTAATGTAAGATTATACCAGACTGTAATTTCTAAGTTAGTTTACTGCCTTTTTTATATTAAGGAGCCTTTATGATGACACTCTCGAGGTTAAGGTTAGTAAAAGTTCGTGCCTATGTTCCTATCCTCTCATCTGGCGTACTTCCGGACATTATTCCGTAAGCCAGAGTTTGTCTCGGCGTCTGGTACAAATTTAGCAAGCAAGCGAGGGCACAGAGCAGGCTGTTGGGTCTCTTCTCCATTAAGCAGTGGATTTATTCCTGTAGGCAGCAAGTGTTTATTGACAAACTTTGGTCTAGTTTGAAGCTCAACAATATGTTTGACTACGCCAATTAGCATAATGTCACAAATATTTTAAATGAACCAACGCAAGAAATATCTTCTGTTGTAGCCTAAGCACTTAATAAAAAATTAATTTCACCTTCCCGTGCTGCGTTCATTTGAACAGTGCAATTTGCTGTATTAGTCTCATTTCGTCACTGATCCCTCTTGTGAGTATTAGTTCAAAATGAGAACATTAAACCTCTATCTAGTCTAAACAGACTACCTGGGAAATATTTCAGCTCAATATATTCAGGGCATTGTAATGAATTAAGTTAATATATTAACATTTGACCTCTAAATACGGGAGTTAAAATCTGATTTAAATTAAAAATACAATTTATTGGAGATTGAAATATCTGTTCAGAAAAGGCAATGTCTAAAAGTGACATAGTTTCAGAGTTAGGAAACGTTGTGTATTGAAAGAGATCTGTAGGACAACATACATATAGAAAATCATAGATTCTGCCCTCATTGGGTCAAATTCAGATCTCCATTACTAGTGAATTTGTAGCAAATTCAGAAAAATCAGTACTTTTCAAATGTAACAGAAAAAACCTCTAGCTATTGTATGAATAATAGCAATACATTATCCCACAATGGAAACATGATGACTAGAGGCCTTTTTCTGGAAATGCAGAAAGAGTGCAGTTCAAATACTCGAGTTTAGAGTATGCAGTGCACAGTAATTAGTTTGCTGATCTCCAGGTCTAGCTGCAGTGTGCGGAACAAACATACCTGTAAATTCCTTGTTGTGCTTCAAAGTTATCACTCTATAATTGAAGTTGCTAAGATGACCTTTAGAAAATGGACTTGGGCAGTCTAGAGGTCTGAGATACCTTGGAAATTGTCATTGCGCTTAACATAGGCTGCTAAACTTGAGTGTTGAAGATGGAAGTTTGTTTCATTCTGCTGACTGAAGATTGATTTTTCAATTTGTCTCTACTTTGCCCTAAGAGGCAAAGAAAAAAAGGAAATTCTGCATTACAGGAACTTTCAGATATACTCCTGTCAGAACAGAAGAGTGATAACTTGTCTTATTCTTAACAAAAAGGACTAGCCTGAGACATTGATTTCCTTCCTCTTTATTCATCACTGGGGGAGCCTTACTTGGAGTACTGCATCTGGTTCTGGGCTCCCCACCACAAGACTGGAGCAAGTGCAATGAAGGGTCACAAAGATGATGAAGGCACTGGAGCATCTCTTCTATGAAGACAGGCTGAGAGACCTGGGACTGTTCAGCCTGGAGAAGAGAAGGCTTGGGGGATCCTATTACTGTATTTACGTATCTGGAGGAAGTGGCGGTGCCCAGTGGCAGGACCAGAGGCAATGGGCACAAACTGAAACACAAAAAGTTCCCTCTGAAGATCAGGGAACACGGTTTTACTCTGAGGGTGACTGAGCACTGGCACAAGCTGCCGTGAGAGGTTGTGGAGTCTCCATCCTTGGAGATGTAAAAAAGCCATCTGGACAAGGTCCTGGGCAACCAGCTCAAGGTGGCCCCTCTGAGCGGCAGGACCCGACCAGGTAACATCCAAAGGTTCCTTCCAACCTCCCTGACTCTATTTTGTGAATAGTTCTGCTACTGGTAGAAGAACTAACCCAAGGTGTCTTAAAAGGGTCCAGAAGCTGGTGCTTCTTCAGTGTCATTAATGAGGACTTCATTTGATCTGAATAGGCGGAGAAAGGGTGTATCTGCACGAGCATCTCACTTCCAGTCAGATGTACATGCTGAAGCAGATCTCCCTATTGTCCCAGTCCGTGGTGTGAACAGTTTTGGTTCACATCACAGAGCATTCTGAGAACAGTTGACCTAGATTCCTTTTAGATGAAACTAAATAGGAACACTCTTTTCTCCTAATCTTTTCCAATTATTTCGGGAGCTGCTAACTGAGGTAACAAATTAGATATCTGAGTGTTAAACCAAGGAAGTGTCAGTAGGATGTGTGCTCCTAATTCACTTAAGTGCTTTGAAAGTCCAAATATGGTTTTCATCTCTTTACCTAAAGTTCTTTCATCCTTTTTTAAAATCCTTACTGTTCTTACTTTTATTTGCCAATATTCTTTAGCTGTCAGCTTTGTCTTTACATATCTAATGAGCTTTTGTCCATTCAGAAACTTTAAATTACAGAATCTGCTGACTTGCAGTTTCCAGCCTGCAGTTTAATGATCCAGAGAGAAATCTCAGTTGTACAGTCACAAAGCTCAGTAAAGGGAAAGACGTGAACTTAAAGCTAAAGAACAGTGTTTGAGGGTTTTAATGGATTACACTTCAGTGCTGTGTTATTCTCCTGCATTTAATGTGATCCAAGAAGCACTGGCCTACTATTCAGCATGTTTGCATTCTGATTCCAGTCATGCTTCTGATCTACTTTTTAGGAAAGCAACAACAAATATATGTCCCTTTTTCTTGTTTGTAGAATGGATATGAAACTTAAAATATTTTTAAGATTTATAAATGAAGAACATGAGGTAAATAATATTATTTCCTTAGATCATCGTGCAGGATATAAGCCTTCCTAGCAGCATTTCCATGATGGAAGTGTCTCTTTTGAATTATTTCACAACATTAAAGTGTCCATTTGCTTCTAAGACTCCCCTGAATGGCGGCTGAAAATTGCCACAAGGAATTGTAATACTGGTGCTTTCTTTAGTCTTGCTTAGGACTTCATATGCTCCAATAAGAATTTTCAGTACTTTACAATATACAAAAATCCCATGTATAGTGCATCTAATAAAGCACAGATGATTTGGAATCTTTTGAATCTAATAAACAAGAGGCAAGCAAAAAAGTGTTCTTTTTTTCTAGATCTACTTCTGCACAAAGTACTGCATGAGGTGGGTCATCACAAGATCTTATCTGTATTTTGGAAGAATGCCTTCAAAAGGAATCCATCATCCACAGTTTTATAGTACACATATGGCTCACTCTGAACGGACGAGGCAGAACATCATTTATTTATAACAAGGTTTTGACTGTCCAAGCTCTGACATACTTTGAAATACAATGAAGCACATACTACTCTGAGCGGTGCAATTTTCATCAAAGATATGGCATACTATTTCCCTCAATTCTCTGTTTAGGGCAAGAACATGACAGCAAAAGAGCTTTTTAAAATCTTAATTTCCTATTAGAGGGTGCTTGGGAAGTTCAAATCAAAACATTTGGCAGAAATTCGTTTGGCTTGGGCAGAAGACTCTCAGCTTTACCATCAATAATCTCCCTGGTTTCTAGCCAGCTTGCCTGTCTGGCTTCCTCACATCTTGAGCTTTCCAGCAGCCCAGGAAGCAGAAAGGCAGATGATATTATGGGAATGCCAGAAACTGGGTTCTTGGATCTGAGAAGGCTCAGCATCTCTGAGTCCTGAAGTCTGTGTAATCAGGTAGACAGTCTGTCCCCAAATCAGACTGTGAGTCTGTGTAGAGGCTCTGGAAGAGTATTTAGGCATGGCAGAACCCAATTTTTCATTTTGTGGGGACTGTTTCTGACACTGCTGCTCCATGCTAGGTTTGAAATGCCTCTTTGCCCTTGGATTATGCTGAATGCATTACAGCTAAAAGGGGGAATACACTTTGTGGTGAAGAAAAGCAGAGTAATTTTTTTTTTTTTACAGTACAAGGATACCTGTAGTTACAACTGTAAAATCTGGCTTCTAATGCGTGTTCCATAAATAGCTGGTGGGTTTGAAAGGTGAACTTTGCCAGTGGCAATTACTGTGGATTCTTCCATGTCTTTCTGCCTGCTTAATTGCATCCATTAGTGATAATTAAATGAAAGATCCTTGGTACTTGAAATAACATCTTTTTGTAGAAATATATGTATTCCAGTGCATTGTGTTCAATATCACAGTGCATTAGAGTAATTTTTAAAGGTGGTTTTTTTAGAACTCATTTATAATTGTACAGTATTGATAGAATTAAAGAATTTCTGCATCCGTTCTTATTTTTGGTACATGTACAATGTAGAGTTTGAAACAATCTTTCTAATATTTCACCAGGTATAAAATATTTCAGCTGAAGTACTTAAGTTTAAGAACATCGAAATGACCAGTCTAAGAAAAAAAAATCAAGATAAATTAAGCTTATTTATTTTGCTGTTAAGATTAGTTGCTACCTAAAGAACCGTATCTTAGACCTTTTTTAAACATCTGCCAGTACACATTTTTGGCTCACATACAAATTCCATGAAATTTCATTTTATTCTGCTGCAATTTTATGCTTACTGGGTACTGAGGCAGCTGCATAAAAATGTGCACATGTTCAAAAGGGGACTGCAGTAACAGAAGAACAAAAGAATGAACTGGTCATCACAAGTTAGTGACATTTTCTGTCCTCTGAGCTGCCTTTTTCTAACTTGAAAAACACTGGTGCGTAAACTAAAGATGCCTCTAGATAGCTTTCAATTTGCAAAAATCCCTGTTCCATAGATCATATGTCTGGCCAGTTTTGACATGTTTCTGGAGTCATAATTTCATAGGTGAGTGCACTTGAAAAATGTCTTCAGTTCGATAGGGACAAATAAGCTTTTGTTCCACAGCAGGCATGCGTGTCTTTTCTTTGTTCCTATTCACAGCACTTCCAATAAGCATATTTATTCTGGTCAGTATCAAGAAAATCTAATATATGTTAAAACATATGTTAAAATTTCAGTTCCTCTATAATCTTTTAACTTTGCTGTCAGCATTTTTTTAATATATAATATTTTAGCATGCATACTTAGCACTTACAAAGTATTTCAAGATGGGTATAATCAACAGCTCTCCTAATTGCTGACTATGGGTTTTGAGAGATAAGTTGCAAAGATTGGGAGAACAGCATTTTACAGATGCTATTGCAGTATATGGCTGGCTCTAAAGGAACATTTTAAAATTAATAATTTATGTGCCCCAGATATACTAGATTCTTGACTGAACAGAAATAATCATTATCCCCAAAGTCTCCAGTCTAAATCTTAGAAAAGAAACAAAAAATTAAGAGTGGTAGAGACAGATCTATTAAAACACTGTGGTTGTGTTTTTTAGTGACTACACTCTAAAATGTGTATGAGATAAAGAAGATATAGTTGTGTATGTCTGATTATTTATTCTGAACCTTGAGAAAGAGGGAGATTTTCAAGGAGATTTGAGAAAGTAGTGGGAGAATCAGATATTATGTACATGGGACTGAAGAGGACCTCTCCTGTGATTACATACCCCCATGCCATATGGTCTCTTTTATAAATTATAATCTTCATATGAAAAATTACTCCCACTAAGGACTATTCCAGAGTTTTGTCTCTCCAAAATCTAGAACTTTAAATTTCCAGCCTGAAGTTATTCAGCCACTATACCTATTTATTTTTGTGCAAAGACTGTAATGTAGTTGAAATGCTTCCTTCTTCACTGTTTACTGTCTTAGCAGACCACTGAACAGGAATGACAATCCAGCTGCTTTTTCTTGATATTTGCAAAGGAGTGGTTTCAAAAGACTGAAATGCAGGCACAACAACTTCAGATTGCTTGAAATGAATGGCTTTACTATGCCATCCACTAAACTCTGGGTAGAGAAGAAGTCAGTGTGACATGAGAAAGAGAACAGGGAGCTGAACTGACAGAAAAAAAAGGAAAGAAGAAAATTAAACAAACCCATGGAGAGGTTTTTAATGGTTGTCAAAGTGAATGAGGAACCATTGGGTTTGTTCACTGATGTGGCCACTTTAATCTGTGCATTTTAAAATTAAGAGTATTTAAGAATGCAGCAGAATTCTGATGGTGCCAGATGCCTTAGGGCAAAAAGTGTGTGAACCAACAGAGAAAGCTGTTGCAGTCATTGCTGCCATCATGAATCCCCTTTTGGGGATAACAGTTAAATGGGACAGAACTAGTCCAATTCAGAGGTCTAGAGAACTAGGGGAAAAGTGGTCTAACTCAGTGCACAGGCAGGCAGCAGCCTTTGTCATACCCCTCACCTCTTTCAACCCAGGAGCTGATGATGCTGCTGACTCATGCTCCATCTTTTCCTGTCTGTTGCAGCTCATTTTGTCAAGATGACCTCTTCCTCCCATTGCCCAAATGCTCTATTGCTCTTTATTTATCTAACAACACAAAAAATGTTAAGCTGCACAGAGTTGAGTGTGCCCTTCGTAAGTGTCTGGTGGAACATACAGAGCTGAGTGATTCTGCAAGAGAAGTGCAGAATTCAGATGTTGCCCCCTCAAAAGTTTTGTGCAGTCATAGCTTGGAAAAAATGTTTACCCAGGACTGCCTGGCAACACGCTGAGCCTTCTGAAGGCATCCCACCCAGCTGGGGTGCCCCAGCATCTGCTGCATTGCTGACCTCCTGGAGCTGACAGCTTGTTGAAATTCAGAGTAGGCTTCTCAAGACAGAGGCAGTCCAACGCTCCTCTGTTAATAGCCATGTTGACTTGGACTGGATTACAAATGAGTAATTATTGAGGCCAGCACTTCTCCTTTCACAATCTGTGGGTTGCGATGTTTGTTTCTGCGGTCCAAAAATGTTGCTCTGTCCCACACTGGACCATGAACTACCTCAAATCTAACGTGAACCAAGTCTACACGTGTAGCTGTATGTAGATGTGTCAACAAATGTCTTGGTTTCCTCAGCTCTGGCACTTGATCTGCTGATTCTTTGAGTTGCTGCATAATTCGGACTTCATGGAAAAGCTTATGACAGCTCATTAGCACACAAGTCTGAGTGAGCCAGCACGGTCTGAGCACGGTTCCGGCAGAAGCTGGTTATCCTCATCATTATTATCAAGCCAGCCTCAGTGTCAGTGACGTGACACGAAACATTACAGACTGCTCTTCATTGCTGGCATCATTAGAAAAGGTTTTGGCAGCAGCCAGAGCAACAACATCCACAGCTTCTTAGAGTTCTTGTTGCTCCTTTGCCTCTAACCTCAGCTGCCAAAAAACTGTGATGTGCAGCGAGGGATAACTTCAAAGGAAGCTGCTCAGTAATCATGTGGGTTTCGCTCCAGCAGTTACCACCTCGTATCAGACCCTGCTCTTTCTCTGGTCTGTGAGGCACATGACAACATACATTATTTAGTCATCCATCCTGTCAGAGCAGCAGAGGTTCTGGGGCCACCTGGTATTCCTATTTCACTTTCACTAGCCAAAAATTGCTTCTTTTTTAAAAGCCGTTGATCCATTGAATCTCTCTTTGATTTTTATTAGAACAGTATGTGTTGCAGGAGCAATCTTTGTCAAGCAAAACACTAATTAGCAGGACCAGTGATGACAAATCTGATCCCTAATGATTGATTTGGAATAATTATAGATGCATTTGCACAGTAATAGTGATCATAGTGTTATGGCATGATGAGTTGTTAAGTTACATGAATTACACTGAAATTTAATTGTTTAGAGTCCTGATACCTCCGCTCTCCCACAGGGAAGATTTTTTTAAAAATTTGGCTCTGATTGTTTTACTTTGAAGAGTAAAATATTTTTAAAGGTTCAGATTCTTGTGGGCTTTTTTCTTGCTTCTTTTTTTTTTAATTGAGTTTTATGGCTGCACAAGAAAATTAAAATGTATAAAATGTCATCAAACCGATAGTTATGAGTACTGAACTTGAAAACTGAGCACTCACACATGCTCTATATACCTTTATATGAACGGTAGTACCGCTGTACTTCTTTCTATATGAGATATATCAATTAAATAATTCTGCAAATTCTACCCTAAAATTCAATTTAAAAAAAGAAATTAAGCTGTTCATAAGAGATAAAATATCACTTTAAAATAATCCGAAAAAGTTGTAAATGGTAATTTTTTATGCAGAAATGCAGGTGTTATATAGCAGAATATAAAATGTGATTAAAAAAAAAATATGTATATATAAAACAATTCTAACATGGAAAATAAAGCTGTAGGTTTTCGAATTTACCTTACAGCATTGGTAAAAAGAACAATGGAGTCCCTGCAGCAAACCACAGCCTTGGAAGTGCCACTGAAGGTAGGGACAATTCTGAATTTCCATCACTTTCTCGGGCATGCTTGACTTTGTATGCCATCATCATCATATTAGGAATCTAGCAACAACTATTTTGCTTTTCACTTCAATTCTTTCATTTTCATATTTGCGGGTAATTGCTTTTTCAAATTACTATAAAAGTTTCAAAGGAAAATAACTGAAAGAAAGTACACTCCCTTTTGGAAAGTGAGATTGTCGTAGCAATGCATATGGTAATTTAAAAATCTATTCCATTCATTGCCATGAAGCTTCTGTTGGGTGTGGTAGAGTGAGAAATATGTCCCTTTAATAGGCTTTCTGGATGTGCCAGGCATTCGTTACTGCTGAAAAAATATTGCAAAAGATCTTTCTTCAGTAATTTTCACTTAGAAAATGGGTTTATTTAACATTTCTGTGTGGATGCCTAACACACAAAGCAGACAAAATTGCTGGTCATTGCTAAAAGTAGAGGTCATCACCTACCAGACCAACATCTGTAAAAAGCGAGCAGAAAACTACACAGCTATCTATGTATTGGACCTAGCTGGAATTATATTATAAAATAATTATGTTTTTCTCTCTACAAAACTGGTGTCCATCACTGTAGCCTGCTGCTCAGCTTTCGTTGCTTGGTAAAAGACTAAAGCTCTTGGGAATCCCTAAACTTAAATGAGCAACAGCCTAAGGGTTTCCAGTTTCCTGACAAATGGAGTACTTGGTGTTGCCAGGTCACTCACGCAGCAGTAATACTCAACAAGATTCAGGGACAGAAAAACTTTATTCTAATTATTTCAGAAATGGTTGCAACATACAGACTTGCACCAATGGAAACAGTTGAAAAAGAAATCTACTGGGTAATTAGTCTTGTATTTCTTCCTCCAGATCTTCTATATCTATTGCAGCATTCCAGCCACTTTGTGAGGCTTTCTCTGGAGGTCTTGCAGTTACAAGACCTTTTCTGGGTCCTTAGGGAGCCCATCCTTCCCACAAAAATTGAGAAGGGATAATGAAGGGTATCCAAGATCTAAATTACTCTTTCTGCTTCCCGTACTGAATTTCCCCACTCGCTGTTCATTTAAGCCTTGTAAGATTTTACGTTCCTGTTTACCAAATATGGTCCAGTGAGACCTTTTGGATATACTGGGATTATAAATTTCTTGCACTCATACTCCTAAGCTTTGCAAACTGCATTTCTGTAGGTTGCTTACATTGTACATCTGTACTTGGCTAGCTTCTCTTGTGGCAAATTCCTGGGGGGGAAAAAAAAAAGCGAGAGTGCTTTTCAAGGTATATTATGTTTAAATATTTTTAATTACTGTATTAGATACCTGGCATTCATGCTGCTATAAGGTTCATAAAAATAACCAAGTATGGTATTATCGGTGGCATATAAGGTGAACAGCAAGCTATAGTCCTTTTTGGGTAGTTTTAGGGACTTTTTGGTGTCTTTTTCAGAGGTAACAACATTCATACTTTGTCTAAGGAAGTCATGGTCATGCAATAAATATGAGCACTGTAATAGGTTTCTAAGAAATGTTTACATGGGTACTGAGAGTGTTCATAGTTACACGGGTAGAATATAATTTTAATGTTACATATTTCAGACTGACCATTAAGTGGCAGAAGGTTTCAGTGTCCTGTGGACAAATGGGACATTCCGTCTTATTCACCTCTGTCTAAGGTGTTTCACTGTCACACACTGACAAATCCATCTCGATTCATTAAAGAAATGGATTCAATATGTCATTCCCACGAGAACAGTAATTCTCCGTTAAACACCAACTGCGCTTTAATAGGTGAAAAGAAACACGTTCTTGGACAATGAGCAGTTCTCTGGGGCTTTCAAAGATTAGGACTTTTTAGCAGGCAGTAGAACTATTTGGAGATACACATTTCATTCCCCTTGTTTGGTCTCCTTTCCCTAAGCAAATTACTGTAGGAGTCCTGACATACTTTTGCTCGTACAGCACGTTAGACTACATCCATCATGAAGATACTTCATCTTCCTCTGAAGCATCAAAAAGAGATCAATGACAGAGGCCAGATAGAAAACATACAGTTTGATCTCAGAGAAGAAATTGAGAGTGATCTTTTAATAAAAAAGTCTGTATTTTTGTTCATGTTGTTTACCCTTCTATACAGGAATATGTCTTTTAGGATTAGAGATGTTGAAGATGAAAAGGTTTTTGTGAAATGTTCCTGCTCTCCTTCAGCAGACTTACTTCAGCTAAATATGTATTGTGTGCTCTGTTAATATGAATATTATTTTTTAATATAGAGACAAAATGTCACTAAAGTAGAGCACACATATAGTCTTAATGGGGAGAGATCTCTTTTTCTTCTTTGAGGTAAAGGATGCTTTATCTTTGAAGTAGCTTTTTTTTTCCAAAATATAGTCCATGCTAATGAGGCAGCTTTCATGTCAACAAATCTACTGTGTACAAGAGCACAAGGAACTGCAAAACAAACTGAAATTAAACCAAGGCAACAATAAAAATAACCCAGAATTTGAAAAGTGGGGGGCAAAAAAACCCTAGTATCTTTCTGCATTACTGACAAAGTTGCTGATGATAAATATCAAAATCATCATTTGCAGCTCTTTTGAAAAGCATGAAAAGATGAATTTTGCTGTAGTGTATTCCTTGCGATTCAGTAACACGTATATGCAATTTGAAAACTAAAGGTTAGTTTAAATTGTTAAGGTATTTTTATCAGAATTGTAGCAATAATTGAGTATTAATAGAAATGAAGAACATTTCATATCGGATAGGCGTGTAATCTAGAGCAGTATCAACATCCAAAGGGAAAAGCAAAAATAGTAATCTTGCTATATGTGATGTGTTTATTTGTTTAATTTTTTTTTTTTTTCCCTGACAGGTTCCCTTGAAAGTGATTCTCACCACTGGGAAATCATGGGGGTGTATGACAGAATTGCAGGAGATGTAAAGCAGTCATCGGGGATGTTATTCAGTACCCAAACACCTCATTGGCCTGTGCTGATTCCTCGCTGAATCACTAGGCAACAGCGCTGCTGGATCTTTCATAAGCACCTAATGCTCTGCATGTGAATTTTTTTACTTCATTTTGTCTGTAGCCCTAGGCAACAGCAGTGAGATAAAACTGGTTTTTACCAGTTCATTGTGTTTCCTTTAGCCAAGGTAACCAGCGGGGAGCTGCTTTTGTTCACAGCTAAATTACTACATGTAAGAAATGAAACAAGACAGTATTAACCCTTTGGGAGCATCACAAATATATTTGAGTTACACGGATGTTTAGACTTTAATGTTAGGTATTTTGTGAAGTGCTTGTGTAAAAATACTTATAAGCCGGCGGTATTTGAACTGTATCAGATGCTTAACTGTTGTGCTCAGCTTATTTGGTATTTCATGAGAAGAACGTTGCTGCTTGGTGTTCATCACATATTAAATGTCCCATTCCTCAGACTTAGAAAAAGAGTTAATGAACCTAATTTTTATCTGGAATTTTGGAGCAAAACAGGTAAACAAAACTAGAAGCCTAAATGTATTAAAAATAAGGAGATTGTTGTCAATTCAGTTAATTTCAAACTGAATTTGCACAGTAGCCTTAGCATACTTTTGAGGAAATATTACAATTTTGCCTAATCTGTTATTTTTATTACTGTTGTAATGCTGAATACTGTTGAGATAAATTTTAGGACTCAGCCTTATACTTTTTAGGATTCAGGCTTTTACTTTAATGTTTGGATTTTTTTATTAATAATTTGTTTTTCTGTGGAGTTTATTCTTCATATGAGATTTGTTTCATAACATTACTGTTTTACAAATTCTGTCCCTGTGCTTGTGGAATATGAAATTGTCCTCAAAGTCTACTAATTATTCAGAAGTAGCAGTCAAGCACAAAACTTTTAAGAGTTGTTCAGTATGTTTCAGCATTAGACACCAAATGATCACAGTAATACAATTTAAATTCTAGAACTGTATGATTGTAAAGACTTTGCAGCATTTTTAATTTCTATAATTAAATAATTTTACTTTGCACTTAAAGCCATTAAACTATTAAACATTGTTTTCTTGTATAGCTTATTCATCATACATAACCTGTCAGCTGAAGTGAGTCAATGGTTTCTAAAAATTGATTCTTATAAAATTGACATTGATCATGTAAGCAAAGAACCTTCTGCATAATAATTGGGGTCAGCACCTTGGTGGGGGGGTCCAGCCTGCATGGCTGTGACACCGTGCCAGGTCCTGTGAGCAGGGGCTCTGATCCCACCTCTCCAGCAGAGAAGAGGTTGCACAAGTTTTCTTCTGCTTTTTGCTGTTTTCAAGCCCTCTGTGTTTGCAGTGGCATTGAATAAGTGTGAAATGTTCTACTGTCTCATCTCTTTCACTCCTCTTGAAGATCTACTGGTTTTGGGAGGCCTCTACTAATTAAGCTCTGTTTCTCGAAGGCTACATTGCTAACCTTCCTACTGTATAGAGGAAATAATATATTTTTTTGTACATTCACAGCTGATTTTCACCTTGTTTACTTTTCTTAGGATGCATACTTTATGACTAGATAGACAGTGTATTTTTTCAAGCCCCAAATAGCACTAGCAATACCCTTCAGCCTAACAAAAACCAAAAACACTTAAGAAAAAAAAGAACCTCAATCCACTTGCGTGAATTGACATCTGCTCAAATATGAAGCTACAGAAATGCAGAGGTCACCATATAGAACAAATTTTCAAACACGACCCTTCACAAAAGACTGTCAGTTGCAGTTCCCCAGACGTGTGCACTTTGTGTAGGCTGTCATACAAGCAGGCAAAGTTAATACTTTATTCTCCTTGTGTCACAGTGTCTTCATGGTTTTAAGTTCCCAAAGATTCAGCTAACAAAAGGAAGAGGGCCAAGCAATAAAGCACCACTTTATCCCATGTGTCCAAGGCCTCATTCTGTGTACACTAGTGTGAGGGCAAAAGGCAAACTGGCATAATTTTGAAGGATTGTTGCTGACCAAGTCTTGAGACTTAGTGAAGTTTGTGTCCCCCCAACTTGCAGAATACATGCTGTGAACTTGGGATATCATTCCAGTGCTCCAGATTCTCCAGTAAAGAAACTGAGAAGCTTTCTCCACTTGAGAAAGAGTAGTGTTTGCAATTCATTTCCCAACGAGGTCCTCTGGACAAGGCATCGGTTTTGCCACGCTTGTGTGGTATGTATGATCTGATCTATGTATAATCATAACATCTGGGCAGTGCAGTTTTTCCAAACCTTAGCTGAGGTCTGAATCTAAAGAGCCATTATAGGGAAGCAAGGCCAGTCCTGACCACAGATTTCCTCCCAAAAAAATACAGGTAAAAATATTCACTATTTGATGACTGCCTCAAATTCCTTTGGGTGGCACAATAATTTCACACTGTGCAACTCAAGACCCTTATTATAATAAATAGCCAGCTTGTTATTTTTGTTCTGCGTGAAAGGGACTTTAAAACATGGTTGGGCTTGAGCAGGAACAATCATAAGAGCACTTTTCCAACCTTAAAGCTCTTGATTTGATCTCTAAAATGATTCGTTTTTCCTCGCAACCTATGAAGAGGTACTGGGAGAGCAACGAAATGAAAACTTCTCTTTGACTTGTAGAACACCACAAAAGTACTGACCAATGAGCATGGGAAATCACAGAATAGATGGGGAGAGGGAAATAGCTGGTCGTACTTAGTTTCAGATATCTGTTGTGAGCAGGAGTTTCATTAATTGATTCCCTGAACACAGTAATAGCCCCTTTTGAACTGATTTGTGTCTGGGTTTGATTTCAGGCATGTCTTTGATGGCCTGAATCTTCCCTTAGATCATCTGTGAATCTCTTTGTTTGCCATGTGAAGTAGTGGGGAAAGAGCACTATCTGAAAATACTTTGACTCGGTCTGTGGGAAATGGAAGAGCTCAGCTGTTTGCTGGTGTTTGCATGGGATGGCATGACCAATACTTCCCTCCTTGCAAATCTTGTAATGTCCTCATACCACTGTAGGACAGCAGGACTCTGATCTTCAGTGTTGGTCCAACTTGATAATAACCATAGCTCAAACACTGGCCTCAGATTTTATGCGAGCAAGACATTTTAAATATGAGGAGGGAAAAAAAAATCTCAGTTTTTGAAAAATAAGAGTAGATTAAGAGATTGAATCTGCTAGAGCACCCAGGACATCATTTGTTCATGTTAATAATCAAGAAAAACCACTTAAAAATAAACTAATTTTATTTTTTCAAAGTCAGCAAAATCTGTTCCTCTCATTTCTTGTTTAATCTGATTTTAAAAGAAGGCCAAAGAATGGGTTCAAGGCTGTATTCTTGTTTTTTGATATATTTCCTTGGTGGTCTAAAACATATTTTCTTGCTTCACCATTAGAAGATCGGACTGGACAAATCCTTGAGTAACCTCTTTTTAACCTCACAGCTTACCCTACTTTGAACAGGAGGTTGGGCTGGAGACCTGAGGTCCCATCCAACCTGAATTTTGGTCCTGTGTCATTCCTCAGTTAGACAACAGCAATCACCTGGGTGGAAGACAAACCAGAAATTCCCTTCAAACATTCTGCTGCACCACATTAAAGTATATAATGCCATCCCAGAAGAAGGCCCAGAAATGTTTTGGGATTGCATTCCTCCTTCCCACCTGTGTTGCCTCATTCTGTGCCAGCATTTACTATATTCCCTGGCTCACAGGCTCACTTTTGGCTGGCATACTTCCTTTTGGTATTAGCACGTTGTCAGAAACATTCAGGGAGTGGAAAGGAATCATTTTTTCTGCCATTCTGCAATGGTTTCAGTAGAGAGTGCATCTATGGGTTTAAAATAAGTTTCAATCATGTCCTGTCTTTGCCTTCCGGGGGAACATCCCCAGCCTAATCAGCTCATCTCTACTGGAGACAACAGCCACTTTCAGCTGGTTCTCTTGAGACATATTTGAAGTGCACTTCTACCACCTGTTTCTGGAAGTCCCTTTTTTGTTATCAAGCGTGTTTTTATTATCTACTGTAAGTCCGGGCAATTTTTTACCCTCTCTGCTTGTGTTTTGAATTGTGGAGGTCCAGCTTCCACCCAACATTTGCACATTTTTTGTGCACTTTTCTATATCACCTTCTCTATTCAAGGCTAATTAGTTGGACAATTTTTAGCTTCTTTCTTCCTCAACTTTTACTTCTTACACTGGTAATTTAATCTCCTGCCAACCTTTGCCCTGCACTTCATAGATACTGTTATTATTTCTAGTAAAAATCTCAGTATTAGTTGTCCACAAGTTAAAAAAACCAGTTGCTTATCCTTTTACCTCTAATCTCTGTGCCCTCAGTTCACTTCCCTCCGCCATTTGGCGTGACATTTATGCATTTATGGCATTTTGGAGACTGTTCTCTGGCTAACTATATTTTTACTGTAGTTGTTCATTTCATGATCAATTTTTCCATGCTATCAAAAATTGACTGTAGAAATCCTCTCTGGTTCCCCCCCAAACCCCCCCCACATTTTTTGGCAGCTTCATTTGCTGTGCACACTGAATTTCTCACATCTAATTATTCAAAAGTGTCATGCATCAGATTACAATCCCATTTTCCAATTTGTGTGTTAAGCAGAGAACTGTAGCTACAGGCTCCTGAGAATCAACCTCCATCCTCCCCACAAGTGGCTGCTGCCTGCTACACTGCCTTTCTCTACAGAATTGGCTGAGACAAAATTAAATATCTCCCTGGGTTACTTGGCCTCTTTGCACTTAACCATTAGTCCACATCCAGCTGAGTCCAGAAATTAGTTAATTGCTGATTTATCCTAAATGTTTTATTGGTATCTGGTTAGGTGAAGAAGACAAGTGTCCTCAGGACTTCTGCCAGAAATTTTTTTCTGTCTCTTTTTAACTCTAAGCTATGCCCCAGAGCCGGTTCAAGCTGATGATTGACTCCAAACTGCACGCGAAAGACACCTATAAAAACTTCATTTCTTCACAATGAATAAATTCTGCCAGTTTGAAAGCTGAGCCACCCTACTCGCCTGCCAGCAATCCCCATCTCTGTTTATCTTCCCATCCATTCACTTGAACCGTGATGTTAAATTAAATAAGCTTCCCAGGGAGGTTTTCCTTTAAATATAATGAGCTTTTGTAGCATATGAGCTGGGAGAAGTCAACATCTTCCCTTGCGGCCTCTGTGGGTCTCAGATGAGGTTAAAAAAGTGTTGTAAATGTTGGGCTGTAGTCAAACTCTCTGGCTGGTTCTGATACTGTGGCTTGTGATATATTTGATTTTTCTTTGGGGGCTGAATTTTTTTTAGTCCTTTCACTTCTTCTCATACTTACCCTAAACTTTAACCTTCTCCTGACATCATCTATATCCCTTAACACCTTCCATTCCCTGGCAATCAGGTTAATAATCACCTCTTTAATTCATCCTACATCTCCAGTCTGGGCAGACATTTATCATTGTACAACAAACCAAATATTTTTCTGACAATGAGTCATACCTTTCTTTCCTGGGAAGTTCTTGAATCCTGTTTATATTGCTTTTGTAGAATTGAAATCTTGCTTCAAATCCTTCTGGCCAACAGGTTTATAATTGTCTTGGGGTGACTTTATGGTGCTGTGTCCCCTATCACCCGCTCTATTGCACAGACGTGAATCCTGTGCCTTTCTGTGCCTTTAAGTTGGGTCCGAGAGAAAAGGGGGGAAGCCGAGCGAATTCTTCAGCGCGGTTTGTGTTCAAGGACTCACAGACTCCCCCACGTTCTCACCGCTGCAGAGCCGAGGGAGCTCCTTCCTGCTTCTCCCCAGCTCTCAGCTCCTTTTTCTCAGGAGAGAGACGGAGAGTTAAAATTTTTTGCTTTTTAGCTAGCCTGCTGGCTTCTGAGGCAAGAAAGTTTTCCTGGGACTGTGGCTTTTTCTTCCTCTGGAAGAACTGTTCAGCTTTGCTCTGGTCCAGAACACCATCACCGGGAGGCCCCACACCGCGGCCCGGAGAGAGCAGAGCCACACCCACAGAAAGGACTCTGAATCTACCAGGTCTTCTCCACAGCGAGAGGCTTTATTAGCTAACATTATTCATTTTTTTCCTTTCCCTCGTGCCTGTGTGCACCCTGCTTGTTAAATAAACAGCTTTTTTTTCACTTTCCTCCAAGAAATTTCTTTCCAAACCTGGTGGGGGAAGAGCTGCTGAAACCTGCCTTCTATTGGAGGACCCGTTCATTTTGGACATTTCCTCATAATTTGTCTCAAACCGAGACAATAATTCAAAAGGATTTTAACACGATGGAATAATAGTGTAAGATGAATATAAAGAAGTGAGGATAAATGCAAAGCTTCACATGAAAGCAAAACCAGTTAGCTACCCAAATGTAGGCAACATATTTCCCAAAATGTGGGGAACAGCTAGTTAGGTACCTATTTCAGGACAAGACCTGGGGATTCGAAGGTGTTTGCAGAATGATCAAGAGTGGTATAACCAATCCCTCCACTCACTTCAGCCCCAGCAAGGTCTCAGTTGAATGCCCTGCCCAATTTTCTGCAGTGCGTTTCAGAAAAGTGATGGAGCAACAGGAATCCATAGAAGAGCAACAAGAGTGTTCAGAGCTATAGACAATATCACCTGTGAGGAAAAGCTGCAAGAATTTAAGTTGTTTAAGCTTGAGAAGACTGAGGAGAAATCTAAAAGTGTTTATCCAGTATGAGACAGGCTGTCATAAAGGAGGCAGTGAACTGTAAATCCCCTGGAGATAGAATGAGAAGAGAGGAGCTTAAATTTCAGCAAAGTCTAACTAGGAAAGATGTTAAACAAGTCTTTCGAAAGAATGCTAGTGATAATTGAACAGTTGGATGGACTTGAATAGAGCTTTCAGATATTTATTGCTATGCATTTCTAGAACAAGATTGGCAAATACAGGTCAGAATATACTTATGCTTCTTCCATCCTTCTTCAGGCCAAGGGCAGAGGCTGAGCAGCCCATTGGGATCCTTTCCAACCCTACTTCTGCCTTCAAAGAACGGCACATACAGCAACAGAAAAGGTGCCATTGGCTCTGCAATGACACCAGCAATAATTACTGTAGTTATTACGTCCCAAATGCAAAATGAGGGTGCTTCCAGTACGATGTATGTTATTAATTCTGGGCAGACTCTGTACTGTGTAAGAGGAAATAAAGGTCCCTGCCATTCCTCTCTTTGAAGCTGGCCCCTGAGGACAGGAGTAGAAGGGACCACCAGAGATCCCTAGCAACCTCAATTATTCTGTAAGAGTAAGTAGCCACCAATAGCAGAGGTGAAGCACCCTGCTTTTCTGCTGGGTCATTCCCAGCTAGAATCCCACCCGGTCCAGCTCTGCAGTCTGCCTGGATGACAGTGCCAGGTTCTTATTTGCCTCAGAGAAAGAGTTCAAAATGGTGGTTTTTACTTACTGTTGTTTTACTGGTGTGGAGAAAACTGGAGTTTTCTGATGGAGTCTGTCTCAACTAGTGCAGATGGATTTTTCTTCATACTGAAACAAAACAATTAAGTTCTAGCATGCCCTTGATCTTTAAAGGATCTTGATCTTTTGATCAAGCAAAAACCAGTAGTGTTCAAACTCTCTAGACTTTGTTGTTTCCCTGTCTCTCCACTCCTCTTCCGACTTGCCCATGACCGTTCACTGCCAATTCCTTATGGATAACATGTTACAGGAATGACTGCATCGGTGTGTTGTTGAGCAAGCTCTATTGAGACCTTGGAAATGGGGCATATCTTGATCCAAAAGCTATGGACAGGGTTGGTGATCCCTGGCTGAGGACTGGTGACAGAACTCCTCTCCATAATTCTCAAGGAGGCACCTTCAGCTGGGTGAGCTGAAACTCCCAGGTACTTGCACTGGGAACTTTTATCTCTGTCTTTGTCCGTGACTTGCTTCTCAGCTGGTTGAGGTTTTGATACATTCCCTTACCCAGGGTCACTCTTTTTATATGTAACATATGAATATATATGTATATAACATATACATAACTCTATGGTTGTTTAAACACAGCAGTGTACAAATTAGGGTCTTTTCTCTGAAACAAGTTACAAGTCATAAGACAGAAAACATTATTCCCAGGCTGATTTGCAAACAGCTCCTTAAGACTGACCAAAGTTTGTACTCATCAGCCTTCCATCAGAAATTACTGGATTTCTTTCAATGTTGGGAAACACCTGAATTTCTTACAATATTATATCCACGTATCCTAATATGTTTAAGGTACACAGGTTTGACTTTTAGAGGTGATTTTTCCCTCTGCTTCAATTTTGAGGAAGGCATGCCTCTGCAACCTGCAAGCTCAAATCACAAAATGGGCATAAAGGCGCATAGTCCCAAATACTCCTTCTGGTGCATTTAGCAGAACTCACCACGGCAAGGCATCCACACGTTGATTTTTTCTGACTGAAGACTCTTTTCAGAACTATTGCTGTCAGTTCATTTGGGAGCTTGAAAATAGCAAAACCACACGTGTGTGACTTACTCAAAGGTAAGCGTGAGCATGGATCCTTTGAAAGACATCAGCACTTGACAGGCACGATCAGGAATGTGTTGGCTTTTGCGTAATAGGTGCACCTTACCCTTGAAGTTGGCCATAAAGTGTGTTTGCGTATCCCAGCCCACCCCAGCACCACCCTCCATTTCTTGCTCATGTTCCTGGTGTGTCCATCCTTGCCATGCAGGGAGCAATGACTTGCTGAGCTGAGCAGTTTATCTTTGCTTATCTGGAAGTCCGGCTTGGGTCAAATGAGCTTCTGATGCCTCTTTTCGTGAGCTGCTAGTATGAGGATTACTCAGCCTGACAGGAGTAGCAGGAGCTGGTAGACTCTTGGTGTCACACAGCATTTTTAGGAACAGGTATACACTCAGCACTCCACAAAATGCCAAAGACCTGTCCCTTGTTTGCCAGTCCTCCAAATATCCAAGTAGCCTGCTCAAAGCCTGTGCACGGGGAAGTGATGGATTCTGCCCCTCTGGACTTTAAGTGCCAACTTCTGGAATTTACTTCCTTGTGACTGATATCGATGGCTTTTCGTTCTAACACTGAGGAGGCTGTTCCTTCCTTCAAAAGGCAGTCAGAGCAATGGACATTGCTGCTGCTCCTGTCCTTTTATCTGCAAAGCGTAGGAAACCTTTCTCCCTGAAAGGCTTTCAACATCCACCACCCGCAGGAATGCACAAATCACCAGATTACAGGATGTTCTGCCGAGGAGCTTTCTGTGCTCCCTCTTGGGGCTGGCCACTGCATTTGAACTAATCAATATTTGCTCTGAGAGAGAGAGAAAAAAAAAAAAAAAAAGAAAGAAAGAAAAGAAGAGAAAAGAAGAGAAAAGAAGAGAAAAGAGCATGACTGTCCAGCCTCCAAGTTACTGCATCCCACAGAAAAGCCTGGACTCTGTCTCGTCTTCAATCCAGGTAATGCTTCGTGTTTCTAAATATGTCTTTGCCCATAGGTACACCCCACTGAAACTCCTGCCTTTTGCCCTTGGGCTGGAAGGCTTTCCACTTTTTTCATCGCTCCTGCATTATGGATCCTCCACATCCTCCTTCATGCTCCACACCGGTGGCACAGAGCCAGGAACGCGCTTTCTTGTCCCTGCTTCCCCTCCATCATCTTCTGACTCAAGGGTGGGCATTTAAGCTATGTGGGCATTTATGTGATGTCTTGGCCTTAAAACTCATTTCTAGTTTCCTCACACTTCAGTTATTTCAATAAATTATCTTAGCAGCAGGTGTTGTTCACTCCCCATCCCACTCTACCTCCTGCTTTTTTTGCTCATTGATACTTTTGTACCTAACAGCTGCCAATAACATTTTTTTACTTCTTACTCCAAGGACATTCATCCACAGCAACAGCAAAGTCTCTTTTTATACTTGTGGTATTTTTTTTTTATTTCCAAATCTGCCAGCTTAAAGCATTGTCCTGTTTGTGGTGCAGTTAAACACATTAGTCATAGGGAGGAAACTGTGGAATTGAAATCCTTTTACTGCCTACATGAACCTCACATTGTAGGCTAAGTGTTTAATCTTCAGATATTTCCTTTTCCTGCCTTGGAGAAATGGGGAAGTAAGCCATCAAATTGCCTGGTTCATAAAGCCTTTGGACTAAAAGTCAATTTTGAAAACACTTCTTGATCTGCAGTTGAAAAAATGTGGGTTCTCTTCCCCAAAAACTAGTGATATGACAGAATTCAGCAGATAAAACAGAGGCTAAAGGAAACCTGCATGGAAAAGACTCAATTCAGAAAGTATGAAGATGCTACAAAGAAGTTTCCATCTTTCTGCTTCCCGCAATTAAGGAACAGGAAAGTTTGGAACCCTTTGGTACTGATAACTGAACTCGGACATCACTGCAGGGATCCAAGATCTCAAGCCCGCTTTGTAATTTTAGCATCTGCAAGAGGTTTAGAGAAGAACCACAATTTAGAGCAGCCCTCCCAGTGTGCGTCTTGAAGTGCATCATGATTTCTTGCCTCAGGTTGTTTGAAATTTCATCTGAGCCATCTGTCTACCACTACTCTTCCAGACAACTTAGTGCTTAAAGGCCAAGGCATTCCTCCTCACAGTGTGTGCTGGGATAGATCTCAATTTTTGCTTACAGAGAAACAAGGTTTTCAGATCACTTCCTCTTGGAATGGTCAGTGGTGCTCTTGTTCCATTAGGCTATGGCACAGGACTGTGAAAGTGCAGCCTTTGGCAGTGCTGGCAGTCAGGACACAAGCATGAAACCATTACCAAGGCAGGCTGTATCAAACGTTTTATGGGAAGTGGTCTTATATTTCTGTTTATTTCTGTTTTCCTAAGAATCTGACATGCCTTGTCTGTAAAGACTGTTCTTGAGTCACCTGCGCAGAACATGGCCTTTGACGAACCACCACAAAAGACTCCAGTGCCAGAGCCACACAGATTCTTCATCTCTTTGTAAACTAAATCAAACCAGCCCCTTTGAAGACCTGGCGTTGTAATAATTGGGATGGTTTGTGGGTTAAAATCATAAATAGATTTTATTAGGCTGAGCAGGACAGACAAAATGCTCGGCATTTGCAATTTAAATGTCTAACTCTGGTAGCAATCCCAGAAATAATAATTAAGTAGGAACTAAATGGCTTTCTTTAATTAAAACATTTTGCCAGGAAAATAACGACAGGTACTTCACTTCCAAGAACTTCATGTCCCAATAAACTGACCAAAGGTTGCTATACTGAATTTTAGCAAATGCCTCCACACCCATGACGAGAACTCAGTCTCAGTGCAGTTCAGGTGGCTCAGTGGTGTTGGAACAGCAGAGAGCATAGCATGAGCTGCAGGAGCCACTTGGGAAGGTGACTGCTCCAGGGAAGGTCCTGTGGGGAGCTCTGCACTGTTACTGCCCCGCTGTAACACCTCCTGCGGACTCACAGACCCAGAAGAATCCCTATGAAGTGTCTCTCCGTGGGTATTCCTGAAGGAAGGAGGTGAAGAGGGGCAAAGATACTGTAGCCCATCTCTTAAAATGCATGCAGTGGGCAGAGGTAACCCCACCGTGTGTTTGGGAGCTGCACGCTGAGGATGCTTTGCAGCTGCAGACACGCCGGGTCAGAGTACCTTGTTCAGAGCAAGAAGCACCAGTGAAAGTGGCTTGAACTTGTCAGCTCTGCAGCATGAAAATCACCCAACTTTTGTTAACTCATTAGCTATAGAATGAATGTAAAGAGACTTGTGTGACATTCTTTAATTTAGTGGAAGGGAAACAAAGAAACAATCTTAAACATTGTTCCTTACCTCGACCTGGCGTTTCACCTAACGCAGATTTTCTGTGGCACCAGACAGCCCAGCAAGCAAAGCTCTCTGGGCAGCCCCCTGAGCACTTGGAGAATGAGCTCTACAGCCTCCAGTTCCGTGTAGCTGTTTACATGCAGGGAGTATGAGGCTATTGCACCTCGATGGTAAAATATTTCTTCAGTTTAAACACACAACTCTTAAAAACAGTTTTCTGAGAATGAGTTTTTGAGTACAGGAAGGAAAACAAGACACAGATACAATATTCTATACTGGCATGCTCGAAGCGTATTTAATTCACAGCTCTTACCCATCTGACACGGCCTTTTGTAGGGCCTGAGCTTCTGTGCTGTTTTCCCTTAAGACTTCTTTACATATGCAAAAAATACTGAAAATCTGTGTGGAAGCTCTGGTGACAAATCCTTTGAGACTATGACATGATAAAGGAACAAGCCATCTCAATGAATAATTTTGCAGTTTATTAGCATAGTGAAGTGTTTTGATTACTTTTGCTTAAGTGAATGACAAAGGAACCGTTTTATCATGTACCCTGCTCATTTCACTATTATTTGTCCTATTGAAAGCTATCTTCTTTTTCAATTAGGCATAGGCATAGCACATTCTTAGGACCAGAGGTGTTATGACACTGATATTAATTAAAAGGCTACTATAGAAATGATAGATAATCATGTGATTGAGCTGTGCTTCTCAGATGTTCAGAGTCTAAGAAAACAAACAATCCCAGAGGGAGAAAGGGTATTTATATTTTAGCCTTCATAACTTGCAAGTGCTCAAGCTACCTGTGTGACTTGTTCATGTTTGCCATGCAAACAGAGAATATAATAAACCTCAGTGACTCAGCACGAGAGTAAGGAAGAAGACAACAGTATTTCTTACCTCTCCAGCTTGTTAACTCTCCCAAAGCTCTGCTCACGGCCTGACCGGTCTCGCTTCAAACCATCTAAACACTGACTGTCTCAAATGATGGTAGATCCTCATGTTTAGCCAGCTGAATCATGCCCTTTGTGTTTCTAGAGGGCATTGCTGTTCATATCAAAATCTATTGTGTTTCTGTTAGAAGGCGTGTGAAAAAAACAGCATCTGCCTTCACAAAATGCACTATTTCTGCAAGTCACGGGGAGGGAACCTTGCCAGGCTGCCCAAAATCTCAAATACTGGTTTTAAACACTGCAGTAGAGCTGAAGCATGAAGGGGAATTGCAGTTCTCCTCCCCATGGCCAGACTGAAGGAGATGGTGTGTGATAATCCTAGGTGTATTAATTGACATTTAGGAGACTAATACTGCAATGATAAAAAGTTCAGATCTAGCATCAGTGAGAAACACCTCAGCCTTGTGAAAATTTAATAGACTATCATGGATATTTTCTGAAGTTTAATGTACCCAAGTGCCAGCCATACAAAGTTTTCCTGTCTGGGAACCAAACTGGAAAGTTTTCACACTATTGTATTTGTAGAAACTAGTTATCAGTTTGATTTTTTTCTCTTTTCCTTTTTTTTGTCCTTCTTTCAATTTTTTTTTTAAATTTGATCACCTTTTTTTTCAGTTCCCCACCTTTCCCAGGACACTTATGTCCCATCTAACATTATCTGAAAGAGAATCTGATGAATAGAGCTACGTTTTTTCTTCTTTGCATTAACCTCTACAAAGCTTAATGGGAATGAAGGTAGGGATAGGTCAGTATAATTTTCCCTGTCATTTGAATTTCATTCACCACACTTGGCAATGCAAAAGGACAATCTCCAGTTGGGTTCTTTCTTACAGTGGACTCAGAGGGAGAGGTGGGTGTATAATATACATCGCTAAGGGGGAAAAAAGGTATCTTCATTACGGAAATATATATATTTTTGAGTTTTTATATGAATTGACATGCATACAGGCTAATAATAATATTTTAGACCTCATTCTTACATTAGAGAGTATTTTGAAAAGAATGCTAATCTTTGCAACGTGAGGCAGAATCACAGTGTGGTTTTTTTCCCTGCGGTTAACCTTGAAGATATTTTAGGTGGTGTTTTTCTGGATGTGCTGCACCAAAATGAAAGGAAGAACTGCATCTCTGTCATGCCCTTGTCTCTCTGTATCCACGATGGGATGTGCCCACAGTGGTGGCTGCAGAGCAGTGCAGACAGAGCCCAGCTGCCCCCGCACACCCCATGCACTCAGCTTTCAGAGGCGTGGCACAAAGTCTCCTGGGTTGGGAGCCTCTCACCCACCCTCTGGGCTGGAGTGAACACTCAGCTGTTTGTGCAGTTTTGACATTCAGCATGAGGTCATTATTCCAGGCACAGGGCTTTTGTCAGAGCAAGGCAATGCAAACCCTACAAACACTTCTTGGATTGCTCAGCCCCTCTATCCATGGAAAAAAAAGAAAAAGGAAATCCGTATCTGAAGAGAGCATCCAATCCTAAATTCATTTCCTAGGATGATCTTTTTGGGTTTGAAGGCTTGACCTTCCCCTTCTAATGACTCTCTAATAGCTTTGAGGCACCTCATGCTTTAAGAGCAGGAGGAGAAACTCATCACTGGTGGGACACCAGAACAGAGAGTTCTCCACCTTCCACTCTTGGCAAAGGCCAAGAACAGCATTTGTAACCATTTACTCATCCCTCCCTCAAACATTCTTGGATGTTTTGATAACAACATCCTTCTCAAGGTGGGAGAAAGATCCGTACTTCCCACTTGTTGGGTCCTGGTCCAGCACTGAATCCTCTTCCCCTCGATGCTCTGCCCAAATATCTTCCTAGTGTACATTACTAAGAGGTTTTTCTAATGGTCCACTGACTTCTAGCATTTCTTTCTTTTCCTTAAAGTGTTCCTGAAGTCACAACCTGCAAGACTTAGCATTTACTTTTTTTTTTTCCCTTTACATTTCCACAAAAGAAAAACCACAAAAAATTAATCTTGGAAGCCAATCTCATCATACAGATCAGTCTCTCCTGTTGAGAAACAAGGTCTCTTCAGCTCAGAAGGATGTAGGAGCTTCTGTTTTTACAAGTAAGTCCAGCAGATGTAAACCAAAGTGGCCTCTAAACAACAGAATTGAAAAAATGATCTTGGTTTTTAATGGCTATTATTCAGGGTTGCTGCAAGATAAAATATGAGTGACAACATAAAACAAATAAAGAGGAGTGAAAGGTAATTCAGCTCACTGTAGTGTTCCTTTCTTCCATTCCACTTCTCTCTCTGCAGAGAAACACAAAGCAGCTGTTTATTCTTTTCCTACTCTATCAGTTCTTTCCTGTCTAGGTAAAAAAATCTAAGTAATTAGACTATAATATAAATACTGGTGGTGAGCGATTGATTTTCACACTTCTCTGTAGTAGATGGAGCCATAGTGCAGATAACCAGTGCAGTTGGACCACACTAATGGCCACCTGAGTTTTTTCAAGTAATTTGTCTTTACCGCAGCATCAAACCTTTGATTTTTTAACAATCAGGAACATATTTCCCTGTTAAGGCTTTAAGCTTTGGTGACTGAATGCAACCATTTATCTTTAAAGCCCCAATGAATATCTGCTGAAAAAAATGATACTGTTTGTCCTTCAGCTTCCCTGAGTTCTCTGGTGCAATTAAGCTTCTCTACAGAGGCATCATGTTAGGATTTATCTCACCTTAGGTGTTTCTAGGATAGACATCTACTGCTGGGTAGTCTAGACATGTCTTGGACTGGTCATTAATGGAGAGAAATAAGCACTTTTTGGAGCATGATTCACCTGACCCTGCCTTTGATGTCCAGGTGAGAAGATTCATCTTTCTACAATACTCATTCCTCTTCTGTTATAACAGACATCAGGTGCTGGATTTACTTTATTGACTTTGCAAATGCAGTCAAGCACAGAAAAGAATGAAAACCTACCATGAAGAAATTAATAGGCTGATTGCCTGACAAATTTGGCCAGTAGTGTTGTAAATAGCTGCAATAAAAATAATCTTTGGGACAGGACACCCTCACCTTCACCCTCATGAGGATTTCCTATTTATTAAAATGGAAGAGGTGGTAACTGTGGTACTTACATTTGTGTAACAGAGGATGGTGGGGGGTGTTGTGAGCCAGGGAGATGCTTAAGGGAGTCAAGAGAGAAATGTGTCAGAAAGCTCTGTGAAAGACTTCAGGGATAAAAGAAACTTCACGTTGACTCCTGCAGGCCCTCAGGAGCACTCCGAGCAGGCTCTGGCAATAGACTCTGAGCAGACATGTGAGAGCTTTTCGTCAGCCTGGCAGGGGGTGGTGGTGGTGGGATGTCCTGTGAAGGGGAATTGCTGCCAGAGCAGGAACGCAGCCTGGAGCAGGGTCTGAGTGCCTGGCCACGTGAGCACGCTCATCCTGCGCTGCTACAAGTGCACTGTCACCCAAATACACCCAACTCAATGTACCCAGAGTCACCCGAGTCTGAAATAGAAGAGACATAGCATAAGGCACAGGGTCACAGAACCTTCCTCGCTGCTGGTCAGCCCTTGCTGCTGAGATAAACATAGGGAGGTCCAGTTTATGACTCCTGGTGAAGCCTAGATATGTCCCTGCAGCTGTAGGGACACAGGCAAGACTGGAGGAAAGGCAGAGGCCCCCAGAACTTGCCCACAGGAAAGCAGTGGGCTTGTGGTGGAGAGTGGTGGGAGCCTACTTGGGGACTTAACAACTCTGTCTCAGCAAAAGGTGGGCCAGNGCCGGCATGGATGGATGGATGGAGGGAGGGATGGATGGATGGAGGGAGGGAGGGAGGGAGGGAGGGAGAGAGAGATGTAGATAGCTGGATAGGTGAGTAGACAGATGGAATGTTTTGCAGCTCTTTGGCCAAGATAAAAGCAGTTTTGTGGGCTGGAAGTGCTCAGCTGGTAGACCTGGGGTCCTCCCTGCCTGGTTCCAGCCTCAACCTTCTTCCTTTCTTTGGAGAGCACCAAGCCCCTGATGGGAGGCCATGGTCATGGCAGAGGGGACAGCCCGGGGTGGGCCCATGCTGCTGCTTTGCTTTGGCTTTTTAGGAGGCATTAAGGTGTATGTAGGTGGTGGGTGTGCTGGGAGTAACAGGGAAAGGGATCATGAGGCCTTGTCTCATCCAGAGCATGAGATATGTGCCTGGGAACACGGGGCATGGAGGCAAAGTCACTGTCCCCATGAATTCTGTTTTTTTATCTGAAGCAATTCTCCATGAGGGATGAAAGAGCCAGGACAGGGATGTGTGCCCAGTTAGTGGAGAGTTTGAGCCCACTTAGCAGTTAATTGAGGTGCTTTAAGGCGCACAGCACACCCCCACTGCAGCAGCTTCTAAAGCCAACTCAGCTTTTGTTGCCACTCTTCTGTTATTTCACTAAAGCAGTTTTAAGAGTGGAGATGTTTTTTTTGTTAGCTCTGGTATAAAATAAAGCTTGTGCAGATGCATGAATTTACAGCTGTTCTCCCCCCAGGCTGCCCCGAATCCCAGAACACATTGCTATCAGTCCCAGAAGGTGTTTTGTGTACGCCTCCTCTGAGTGAGATACAGCTATCGGGGTCTGCGCCTCTGGATACGGCAGGGAAGTGACAGGGGCCGGAAACACAGGGCAAAGGCATTCACTTTGTGCTCCACATCGCTGCCTGACTGCTCCGCCAGATAACCCTGCACATCTCAAAGCCTCAGCCCGCACTGCTGGGGAGGTGATGGCCCTAGGGGTGCTGCCTGGGTGATCCAGAGCCAGGTTGCCAGGTGTCCCTCAGCTGCTGGCTGGCAGGGCACTCCTGCAGCATTTATAACTGCCACCAGAAACTGTTTTTCAGGAACAGACATCCCCAGAGGCCGCTTCAGCAGCAATCAGTTTATTCCAACTGCATCTAATTGTGACTGGAGGCTGGAGCCCCATTCCCCTCGCCAAACAGGAGGCCAGTGATCCCTGGCCTCACAGAGGTGCTCCAGAGCTGGTCAGAAATAGCCTTGAGCAGGTTTCACTCACAAACAGTGGGGAACAACCCACTGATGCTGCTTTTTACCTAAGGTAATGCACAATGTAGGAAAGAAAAAGGGGCCTGTGTGGCTTGGGGAACCCCCAAGATGCACCTGCACCATGAAAGTATCCCCCTCAATAACGCTCACTCCATCACTTGATGGCCTTGGTGGCAGAGAGCAGACACTGCATGGTTTTGTTTTGTCCTCTGCTCCAGTGGCACATTCCTCAGGGCTACCTCTGGTCTCATGGGGGATTTGGGGTGAGTGCTCAACCAGGCAGGTGGCTTGAGGCAGCCCTGGGCCTGGTGGCCAGGGCCAGGCAGGGTCCCATGCAGGGCTGTCTCCACAGTTACTGTGTGCAGCTTCTGGACATGGCAGTATGAGCTGGAATAGCATGGAAATACAATCTAAGGACACGCATGAGACACAAAAAGATGTCCCTGTTATCAATGGAAGCAGGAATGAGTGGTGTCAGCCCATGCTGGAGCTGGGGAGCTGGAAAAGATGCAGGCACCATCTGCGCATCAGTAACTTGACAGCAATACAGTTTAGGAAAAAACTGACATAAGTTTTAGATTTTATTCATTCGTACATTATTTACAGCAGTTGCTTTCATATTACAATTCTCTTTCATCTTTTCAGTTTTCACTTATAAAAAATTAACCAAATAAACCTTATATAACCAAATTTATCACAGCAGGTCTGGTTAATTTTCACAGTTACAGCGGCCATCAGGAACAGAACTTCAGTACCTACAAGTCATTTGTCCAGAGCACCTTGCCTGCCCCTGCCTGAGGACACCCTGCTGTCCCTCGAGAGCTGGCTGGCTCCCGGGGCTCTGCCGATGGAGAGACCTCGCTGCATCGGGGTCACGCTTTGTAGGCTGGAGCTCAAGAGCCTAAAGCACACCAAGGGATAACTCGCACACATCTCAACACCCTGCCACGCCAGGGGAACAGTTTGCATTGGTGCCTTGATGGTATGCAAACAGCTTTCCAACAGAGCTGACTCCTGCTTCCCTCCACGGAAAATTAGAGTAATTGATTCTATTTTCTGCCATTGCTGAGCCCCAGAAGTGCAGTAGCAGAGTACACTGGGGTACAAGACTGCGGCAATGAGCATTTACCTTCCTCTGTGTGACTCTGACAGCTCTTCCTTACGTCTGTCTCTCCCACCAGGAACGGTATTTGCAGTAACTCACCCTTAACTTTGGTGAAAAGCCTGCACTGCGTAAGGGCTCACAATGACTCAGCTCTAGGGATCCCACATGGGCAGGTTCTCTGCCAAGGTGACATCCAGTTCCAGAGACTGATGGCCTTCCCTAGTACTTAATCCTGCTCCCCAGGTGCAACAGCACCCCTTAGGAGCACGCTGCTGCCAGTGTGCTCCTAACAGCGTCACCTTCATTAACTGTCTCCCTGGGCTCTCCCCCACGTGCTCTTTTGCTTTACAGTGGTAATTATTGCTGTTTTAGAATATGTTCGTTTTTCTTTGAGGACTTGTAGCCACTTCCCGTTACAAAGTACAGTACATACTATGCTGAACATAGAAAACACAAGACTCATTTCACATTGGTCTTGTACAACGGTGAGGAGATGCAGAGTAAGAGGCTGTTTGGGGGAATCCAAGTTTCTATTTAGGCATGAGTGAGTAAGCCACTGCCTTAAACATGAGCAGTTCTGGGAAGCAATTTAGCCTGTTTGTTTGTTGGTTTTTTTTTAAACTGACATTGGACATTTTCCAAATGCATACCACACATCTGCTTAACACTACCAAAAATATTATTTTTTTTCCTTTACTGCATTTGTCTCAAGAAGACTTTTGCTTTAATAAAATAACACAAGCACACAAACTGCTTAAAGCTAACAGCCCAGCACAATCATAAGTACAAGTCACAAAGCAACTGATGCTTTGTTAAACCTAATTACATTTAAAAAAAAAAATCAAATATACATATTACAAGGCAAAAGGATTAAGCTTTGGAGGAAAAGAAATTGGAAACAATGTTAGCTATAAGTTCATTACGCTTACATAGCAGTAGCTGCTTCTGCATTCAAACGTGTTACTCGTAAATAAATTTACAGTTGCATTATGTATTTGTTATGCTCTTGGTCTCACTAGGTCTGTCTCCTACTATTTAGATGTTAAAAGCATGTTCTGTCCTGCAGGTGACCATTGTGCAATACAAAGACAGCACTGAACAGTGATTTTAACTGTACTCAAACTCCAAATGCTGACTTGGAGCTCGTTATTTTAAACAATACTGTGTTTTGACTAAACTCTCAGTTGTTCAAATTAATCTCCTGGTTTATTTTCAATGAAAGGTACTCCCAAGCACCATTCAGGTAGCAGGTTTTGGCGGGAGATAAGCACAAGCTCTGTTGCATAGTCTCTATGACTGAGGGATGCAAGAGCACAC
Source organism: Mohoua ochrocephala (assembly GCA_013398855.1). Classification (NCBI taxonomy): domain Eukaryota; kingdom Metazoa; phylum Chordata; class Aves; order Passeriformes; family Acanthizidae; genus Mohoua; species Mohoua ochrocephala. The sequence goes on along the minus strand of VZTA01017764.1, from coordinate 359,623 downwards.
CAATTTTTCCTCAAGAGTCTAAGTGGATCTATTTTGAGGGAGAAAAAAGAGAAAATTTTCCTTTTGCATTTGAAAGCTTATTTAACACTTAGCATTACTTCATTTTCTTTATGTGGTACAGTATATTCCACTGCAAGACTCCAGTTAGTGTGGAATTAAAATGCCTTTATTAAGCTTTAAGTAGAGTGCATACCAAGAGCATCACACCAGCACTAATGAAACACAGGCCCCAGCACACCCAAAGTGAGATTGTTAATTCAGAGGTAACCAGAACTGGTTCCTGCCTTTGTGTGTCTGGCAATTTGGAAGTCCCTGCTGTCAGTTTCTATCCATTTGCACCTCAGCCAGCAAATCTGGCACATTAAAAGGCAGCAGACCTGCATCACATACAGGTGTGGATCGGTGAGCAACAGCAGCGGCAAGGATCAGTACAAGGTTCTGCAAAACCACGGTTCCCGTGGGAATTCTGGCCACGGGACTTTCTGTTCTCCCCGTTGGCCACAGCAGGGACAGGGCCCGAGACCCCCCTGGCACCAAACACTTTCTGCTCCCACTGCAGGTGTGCAGCACCAGGACCCCACCAGGCACATCCCAACCCCAGCTGTCACCTGCTGACCCTTAGTCCTGCCTCTCCTACACAGGGATTATTAAATTCTGACATCATGACCTAAAGAATCATCCTCATTTCTCATGGGGAGGAATGCAGGGGTAAAATGACCCCAGGTCCCAGCCCTGGGGACAGATGTCCCCAGAGTCATTTGCCCCCTGCATTTGCTGAAAGGCAATCCTGAAACAAGTGCTGCAGGCTGTCCCCACACACAGGACCACGAGGCAGGATCACTTCTGGAAAAAGGTAAAGGCTTTCTCAGAAACAGCATCCCATATCTTACACGGGGACAGGGAGGGGAGGGAAAAGAACAGCTTTCCACTGATGGCAATGCCCTGGACTTTTCTGCATCTCCCAGCAGAGACACAGTTGCCATTCCGAAGCATCTTGCAGGTGCTGTCTGCTTCACAGAGGGAAAACACAGCGTGAATTTACAACAAATACAAATTTAAGGGTTTCAAGTTAGATTAGAAACCACTTTCTTTGTTGGTTTGATTGCTTAGCATTATCAGCCTGGATCTATTCAGGGGCCAAGCTCCCCAGAGAGCTTATTGCCAAATATGACATGTGCTTGAGATGCCACTTTGCTCAGGATGTGGAGGGAGTTCCCACTCGCTCCACCGGGACTGGCCCAGGCTGTGCTGGAGGGCTGGGGCAACCCCAAGGCTGTGGACCTCAGCCACAGTAATGCAAATTTTCCCTTCTTTCCTCCTATGTTTGCTTTCTTTTTTTAACTTTTGGACATGACACCTAGTGCTTTCCCCAGGGAGCAAGGGCTCTGTCCCAGGCCCCTCCAAGCAAAGGACACTTATGCAGTGTCTAGTGCACAGGGATTAGCAAAAAAAAGCCCCGCTCTAAGGAGAGAGCAGCCAGGTGAGGAAACTTCATCTCTGCAGGGAGCACGAGGGCAGGGGGCTGTGAGAGCCCACCTGCACTGCAAAGTAAGAGCAGCTGTGGGCAGTGCCTTCACATCTCTAACACGTCCTCCACCTAAATCTGAACTGGTCTTACTAAGCCATCACATTTACCAACTGAGGCTCGAACCCAAGAGACACTCCACTCATCCTCACGCTCCTGCCACCATTGTCCTTGGAAAGAGAAACCCCCCAAATAAATCAGGAAAATCCCCTCCCATCTCACACTGTGAGTCTCTCTTGGAACCAAAACTCGAGGACTGGCAACAGGTCGAGATCACCACCTCTTCTGCTTGGGACCAACCCCATGACCACCTTGTGCTGCTCCTCACCCACTCAGCCACTGAACTGAGATGGGGAGAGTCAGGAGATGATGCTCAGGCCCAGAGAAAGGGCTGTGTTGATCTTTTCCAAGCACTTTGTTTAAACCAGTGCACCCTGAAAGATGCAGAGCAGAGGGATGGATCTGCCAAAGGCAGCTCGACCTCAACGTGTCACCCTGCAGCCACACTGTGGCCTGCCCACACACTTCCCTGGCAGCAGGTGAGCCTGGCATGGTCCAGAACCCAGCAACCCTGACTCCAGAGCTGGGCCTGAGCTATCGCATTTAGGGAAACTTCCCACGAATGCAGACAAAACAACAGCATCATGTAGTGCTTTTAAGTCCATCCTTGCCTAATCCTATTCAGAGCAGCCCTGGCGGGGAGAGCAGCAACAACACAGGGGGTTGTGCACCCTTGTCCCACCGCTGCTACCAGGGCTGCAGCTCTGGCAGCCCGCTCCATCTTCCAAGGAGAGCAAACCCCAGCCTATTTGGCAGCCAGCCCTTTCCTTCAGAAACAAGCTGTCCTGGCTGGAGAGCTGGGACCAACCAGCTGGATTTCTTCCAAAAAGCCCGGTCACAAAGCAACTGGCAGAAGCATTAAGGGAATAAATTTTCTTGGCAGCTACTGGCCGAATGGCAACAACTCAATCCTTATCAGTGCATTTCCGTGCGCCAGGGAGGAATGCAGACAGCACCCCCAAAGCCACACCTTTCCAAAGCACCTCTTCCCCAGGAAACTCAACAGGTATTACGATCAGATACTGTAATATCATCGGTTAAAGTTTACACGTTTTAAAAGAAAACACTGGTAACCTGATGGTACTTCTGTGTCTGTGGGATCTGGTGGGATTTATTCCAGGTTTGGATTTTCTGACAGGATGTGGAGTTTTATTACAAAGGCACAGGTATCAAATAAAACCAGCAACATTAGTTTAATTAAATAGCCTAATAAAAAAAATTAATGCTCAATTTAGACTTTACATATTCCTCCCTTATTAAGAGACTAGTTTTTGTTTTTTTGTTTTGTTTTTTTGTTTTTTTTACCCCTCTGGAAAGGTTTTAGTGCAGTGATTATATAGCAACAGAAAAATAAACTAAAAAAGGCACAAACTTTTGTGTTTTGTTTTTCTTTCAACTTTTGCTAACACTTTATATTTGTCTGTTTTACTTCGGTTAATAAATCACTGAATGCAGCAAGAAAATATTCTGCCGATTTCTGTACACTATACAAGAACCCCTACCAACAGTACATTATTTCAGCTTCAGGAGAAATGTACAGCATAGAAAGACTTTTAAAAATATAGTGCCCCATACAGAAATTTTGTTAATTAAACTCATGGTCTCTTGCTACAGTGTCCTTCACCATCCTCATTACCCCCTTATTGCTGGGACACACACTGGGACTCTGCCCCTCCGACTCCTCACAGGCTGGACCGAGCCCGAGCCAAGCACTGAAAGAGCAACTGGGGCTGTGCCAAATGGCTCCTCCGTCCCCAGCATCAGTGCCTGGCTCACGGCCCCGCAGGGATGGGCTGAGCCCCCTCCCCTCTGCTCTCCGTCAGCATCGCCGGCCACGTCTCAGTGCTGGGAAAGCTTCTGGCTGGAGAGGAAAGGGCAGCTCCCGGTAGGAGTGGGACAGACAGCGCCCCATGTCCAAGGTCCGTGCTGCCTGTCCCCCCATCTGCCCCAGGGCTCCTGTCCTCTCCAGGCACCCCAAGGCTCCTTCCTTCTGGGGCTCTCCTGCTGACTCTTCCATTGTATTTGCAAGCGTGGTTAACACATGCTCTACCCCGTCACCAACTTCATCGTGATGGGGTTTCCCCCCTCACCACACGCATAATAATTCATAAAATAATAATTGTTTTTTCCCAGTAACTAAAGGGGTTTTCCCTCTAAATGTATTAGCAGAGCCAAACCCCTCTACCCACCCGAAATTAAGTGCAGCCAGAAATGGTTTTCCGTAATACCTCTGATACCACGCTTTAAAAATTAAAACCTACCAGTCTTCTTTTTCCCCAAGATGTAATTCATGCAAAGTTGCTATTTGTTTAAATAAGTTATAAAAGTTGATATCTCAGGCTAGAAGAAGCTGTAGTCTTGGTTATTCTTTAGTTGGCAGGCACTGTACATACATACCGGGTACAGACACATGCCGAATCTGCTTTGCATTGCTTTTTGCATTGTACAATTCACAAATCTGACATCATTAAAGCAGTTAATTACCTTTGATGGAAGGCTGCAGTGAGGCCATCTACATTTATCAAACAAGCAGCTGGTTAAGATAATAAGTACGCTCCCCCCCCACCCCGGCGCTCCCCAAAATGCTATTATCTGTCACACGTTGCTTCTCTGAAGTGGTGAGATTTGGTGCGCACATTAATGTGCAAATGTGTTGCCATAGGAACTGCAGCCTCCATTACGCCTCAACGACACCATTCAGCAAAAGCCAAAACTAAAAATAACAACAACAACAAAAAAATAACCCTTAAAAATAAGATGAAAACAAACAAAAACCCCCAAAAGGCAGCAAAGAGAAAGTCCAACGCACATGCGGAGTCTGGCCCAGGACTGCAGGTTACGCGTGGCTACGGAACAGCGCAGGAGATACTTAGGTTTGATCTTAACTTCACGCTATGGTACAATGGGGCTCAGTTCAGCCGGTCCGAGTCTGTGCTGGCTTAGGAAGGAGGGGGAGGTGGAGAGGAGTCGTGGTTACCGGATGCACCCGGGGTCTCTCAGACATTTGGCAGAATGAGGCACATCCAAAAAAAGTGCAACACCAGTGCCGTGGTGGCAGTGCGATGTGTTTGAGTGCGTGCACGCGCTTTCCTCTTCATGCATTGTAGCAAGCGGGTTGGGGCGGGGGCGCAGGGTGTGCCCCCCCACCTTTTCTCTGAAAACTATTAACCAGTAGATTACGGTAAGAGGAATGCATATTCTACTTACTGGTGCGTGAAATACTGAAAACTGCATTCAAGTAATATTTCTGCACTATTATGAATGCATCACTATGTTATCTTACACTTGGAAAAGGAGAGGACTATGTACACCAGAGCAGTTGTACTATTTCGCAGTAAGTTTCTGTGCTTTACGGAGGTACCTGGGAAGGAGAGGCCGCTGCTCCGCTCCGCCCCGCCGGGTCGCAGGACTCCCAGCACCACCACCTACAGCATGCGAGGAAGGGGCGCTGCTCGGCCGGCCCATCGAGCTGAACGGAGCAAACCAAAATGTGACATGAGGGTACAAAACCTCTAACCCAAAATTGGCAAATCAACGGTGATGACAAATAGAAGGGTAATTTATTATTTTTGAAGGGGGAGGAAGGGGGGGAAAATTTTTTTGTTTTGTTTTGTTTTGGTTGGTTGGGGTTATTTTTATTCTTCCCGCAGCTGCAGGCGGTAGCGGTGGTAGCGGACCTGGAAAAACATTCTCTCCAGTAAGGAGCGTGTCATCCCTGGCAGGGCATAATGTTCGACGACACCCACGTGCTTGAACCCCAAGGACTCGTAGAGCTTGTGGGCTGCCATCTTCACGGCCGTGGTTCCCAGCACGACGGAGGAGTAGTTGTTGAGCATGGCGAACTCCAGCACTTTGCGGCCCAGGGCCTTGGCGATCCCCTTGCCGCGGTAGTTGGAGTCAACGGACATGCGGCGAAGCTCCACGGTGTTGTCTTCCTCGTTGCCCCGCGCTGCCACGATCCCCACCACGTTGCCGTCCAGGACGGCAACCCAGAAGCAGGAGCCTGTGGGAGATAAAGCAGCACATGTAGTCACCGGCCACCCTGGATGGACAAGTGCCCATTGCCAAACACACATCTGGGAGCAGGGTCCAAAATCACCTGTCACACGTGGGGACCAACAACCTCCATAAATAAGGACCAAACTCTCTTCTCCCTTGACAGCGTGAAGGAAACGTTTTCCCAAGGAAAATGCACAGGGGCTACAACCTCCTGTCAGGGAGTTGTAGAGAGTGATAAGGTCTCCCAGAGCCTCCTTTTCTCCAGCCTAAACAACCCCACTCCCTCAGCTGCTCCTCACAGGACTTGTGCTCCAGACCCTTCACCAGCTTTGTTGCCCTTCTCTGGACATGCTCCAACATCTCAACATCCTTCCTAAGCTGAGGGGCCCAGAACTGGACACAGTACTCAAGGCGTGGCCTGACCAGTTGCTTAATCATCACCCAAGAAAGCCACTATTCAATACAGCAGCCAACCATGGGCACTGACAGGTCTCTTGCCCAGATGAAAAGCACTGACTTTCAGTGCTCTGGAGCAATAGGTCTTCATCCAGAGGAAGAAGACCGCATGACAGGAGAAAACCCTGGTGCAGGCAATGGCCTTCTCCCCAGGTGCTAAGCAGAAGAGAACCTGACTTGGGCAGCAGCTCTGTCTTCAGCATCAGCCCTGACCATCAGCCATGCCAACCCAAATGCATGGCACATCTCTGTAAGACCAGAGTTACACAACCCGGGGGGGTGTGCAGGGGGGCAAAGGACCACCCCTCCTCAAAAACCAGGGGGAAACATGAGTAAGCCAACTCAGAGTCCTTTGTCACTGGAGGAGAGCAAAGCATGGGATGGTGGGAGGTGCCTTGGCAGCTGTTGCCTGCAGGACAAATACACCTTGTGACTCTATGAAACCATTCAAAAGAGATGCCCGAGGTCTTCCCCGCTTCCCTGTGGCACGGCTCAGCTTCCAAGGAAAAGCTGGGTACAAACAAGGGGTGGGGAACCAGCCCAGGTTCACCTCAGCACACTGGGCTCATCCCCACATTCAGAGGAATGCGCAGCTCCAGTCACGCTCACTCGTGTTCCTCTGTGAGCGAGTCATCGTGCTGCTGCTATCTAGGTCAACAGCTAATTTTTAAAACACCAGGGCCCATCTTGACCCATTTATCACGAGCAGTTAACATGTCTCTGGTCTGCTGCCGCGTTGACAGTGCGGCTTGTTCCCCGGCGCTCACTCGGATCTCAGAACGTGATTTATTCAGACACGACCCCAGACGAACACCTACAAGCACTGAAATCCAGCAGCTGCCCTCCCTCTGCATACAAATCGCAGGGTAGAGAGCTCACTGCTGGTTTTAAACTGCTCATCACGTGGTGGCTGAGCCCAATTCACTTCCCAGCCCATCCATCACACCCCTGGCCACACGGCGAGCACACCAAACATCAGGGCCACAGTGATCCTTCACACGACGTGCATGGCCACTGCTCCTGTGGTGTAGTCCCAAAAAGGAGGTTCAGGAATTTCCCCATGCTTGGGGAGCAGGGGTGGGATGCTTCCCTGGGGCAGCCCTCAAAGGTGCCACGAAGGAGCCATCAGCTGGTGTCTGCGGAGCCGCAGCTGGTGGCACAGCAGCCACATCCCCCTCATCCAGGCCCATGCACAGCAGCTCCTCCTGGAGCTGCTTCTCCAGCAAGTCTGCCTCGTTTCCCCTCAAACCAGAGATACAACCTAGGTTCCTCTCAACCCCGAGGTTACACAATTGCTTCCACGACTGCTTCCCACTTTTATTCCTTATTTTCTCTTCTTAGCAAGCACCTCTTCTCTGTGCCCACCAAACCTGAGAGGCTGCTAAAGCTCGCTCAGCAACACTTCCCACATTTGTAAAATGGCACGTTTCTGGTACTTTGAGGTATTCAGAATATTTAAAATCCAAATCTGGACATACCCGCTACAGCAGAGCCACCAAACCCTTCGCATTCCCAGCCCTTCTGACCACCCTCTCCGTACTCCCACACCTGTCCATCCCAGCAGGGACTGGACCCAGTTGCAAGCAGGATGACAGCAAACCTGCACTCCTTGTTGGTTTTTACTTACAATTTTAAAGCTTAATTATAATGTTTTTTGAGTTCAACGTGGAATGAAATAGTATCTGGCACATCTCCCAGTGTGTGTTGTGCACACAACGCTTATAATTAGCCACAGACAGGACACATCTGCTCAAACAATGCGAGTTGTATTCAGATCTCGTTTACACCAGTGCCATCAGTCCCCAAGACTTCTACCCTGCTGTCCTCCTCGTGTCTGTGTCTGCTCCAAGGATCACCAGCAACCAGATCCTTCAGCCAACTAAAGACACCTCAAGTTCCCAAAGGTGGAACAGCTACAAGCCCTGGAACAGCTTTCACCCATGGGGCTGTCAAATCCCTCCTCCGGGCAGCTACATCCCATTCAGGTGGGGATTTGCTACTGAAAGCTGTCTTAGGATCACACCACATGCTGCTGACCTTGGGATGAGCCTGGCTCTCCTCTGGGAAAACCCTCCGGTTTCAGAGCAAGAATGCTGAAGGTCCTCAGATTGCTTTTTACCTAGACTCAACTAGATGACCTCTACAGGTCCTTTCCAACTCAAACTATCCTATCCTATGATTCTATGTTTTCCACAATGCCAGCCAGGTGCAGCTCCTCACCATATTCACTCTTCCAGCAGCAGTGTGGAAGCACCCTGGAAAAACCACCTTGCACTGCCACACCCCAGGGCTGGGAGGGCGTCTTCTCCTCACCTTTTCTGGACTGAGGATATCAACTCAGAGCATGGCTTGTTTTTGTACTTTTTCATACCTAGGATGAAACAAAACTAACTTCATCTCAGCTGTCAGTAATGAGCAACAGCCTTGTTTGCAGCGTTATTATTAGCAGGAGCTGACGTTTTACTCTCTCACATGCTATCTGAAAATAATCACTGCTGTAAAGATAAACACAGACCCTGACAGCTACAACTCTCCCTGCCCTTCCAGATACTCATCTCATGGCAGCATCTCTGTCTTTGCCTTCACCCTCACTTGCCTCCATCTTCTGCCAACCCATCACTGTGGTCATCCAAAGCTCTTCCAGCTCACTCCAGGATCTGTTTCCATGGACGTCTTGCATTTAACCACAGCTGCCCTGTGAACACCACTCTGAAGCACTGGAGGCACTTTCCAGAGGCACCAGCTGTTTCCCACCAAACACCAAGCACTCTCCCCTACCTCCTTCCAGGCTGCCAAAGGCAAAAGTGAGGAGAAGCAGCCATGGAAAACCCACTACCACCTTCCTCAGCTCTTTCCACTCCCTCAGCTTGCTGCCTCACCACACAATCTTGACATCAGGAACTCACAGGCAAAAGATATAATAAAGGAAGAATTTTTTTTACCATGAGGGTGGTGAGGCACTGGCACAGGCTGCCCCACCCCGGAAGTGTTCAAGGTCAGGTTGGATGGGGCTTTGAGCAACCTGGTCTGCTGGAAGGTGTCCCTGCCCATGGCAGAGGGGTTGGAACAAGATGGGCTTTAAAGGTCTCTTCCAACTCAAACCATTCTGAAAAAAAAAACCTCAAACCACCTTGTGATGCACACACCTATGAAAAAGGCACAAAAGGGCTCTGATGTGCATGACAAGGAACATGATTTTGGCTTGCTCATGCTTCACAGCAAGGTCAGACATGGTTCCTCAGCTGATGGCACCCAGGGCCAGAAAGCACACAAGATGGCACTGTCTTTCTGCTCTAAATTTAAGGATGATTCCCAGCTTTTGAAGACCAAAGAGGGCATTCTTCTAATCCATCCACCCACCTCCCACAGCACAGGGCTGCCCTCAGACTTCACACACCACTGCTGGCACCACATCCCCAGGACTTCCCCGCAGCGGTGGCACCACGCCGGCCACATATCCTCCACTCCTGCCAAGGAGGACATGCCATGCAATCCTCTGGCTGTGCTGCAAGCCTCCTCTCCCACCCTCCTCCGCTGTCATGAGCTGCACAGCTCTCCCCCACGCAGCCGACGAGGATGGATGGTGGGTGAAAATAAATTCATTTATTTTTGCTGCAAATTCTTCTACACCTTTTGATGAATAAAAGGCCGGTGGGTGGATGGGTGGAAAGACTGGAGCCAAATGCAATAGCAGAGTACTGCTAGGAGGGAGGGGGGACAGAGACATCAGCCTTCCTCACCAGCATGAGTCCCACATGACTGACTATTGCAGGTTCCAACAGCTTTCTTAAGCCCTCAGCATACAGGGACCACTGCCCCAAGCCCCAGAATTGTGTTGCTCTGAAAAAGCAAAGCTCTGTCTTCCAAGTACTTTTCAAATACATTGTTTTCTAGAAAATTCTAGTATTCCCACAAGAGCGAGCAAAGCTTTGCTGCCCCAAAACTTCCTGAACTCACGCTTGGGTCCTCCCTAGTGCCAGCACCCACACACTGCAGGGTGAGGGCTGAGACAGGTAAAATTTATCCGTTTTTCCTAGGGCTAGAGAGAGGACAGAGCAGCTCCTGCAGCCACCAGCAGCTGCTGGTGCCAATTTTGCATGGGTGGATCCCTGTGGGAAGGAGTTTTCCTTGAAGCTCAGCACAGGGCAAGTACGGAAATCTTGCCCAGAGGCACGCCAGTCTTCTCTCTTTTTCTTCAGGGGTGGCACTGCTATCTATGCAGCCGAGCTCTCATTAATTCTTAGAGGCTTATGCGTGGAACATAATTTCTAGACAGACATGCAACTTCTCAAGGCAATATCCCTTCAAGCAGAGACTGTGACTTTCAGTCATGCTTTGGCATGTCACAGCAACACAAATGCGAGCAATTCCCCTACTGGCTCAAAGCTGTCACAGGTGATGTCCCTGGAGCATCATCCAGAGGAAGGGACTGGCAGAGACACTCAGCAGTTTTCATCACCACTGCTGGGAACCCACCAGGACAGCATCAGCTCCTCTGCATCCTTCCAGGAGAGCCAGGAAAGCATCCTACACAGGGCAAACATCCCTCTCATTTTTCCCCAGGCTGCTATGAAGGGGCAAAAGGAAAGAAAAAAAAAAATCCAAACACCTAAAAGCTCAAAATAATTTCTGTGCGTAGGACAGGGTCTGCGATTGCCTGTGCCCCTTGCTCTTAATATGCCTACATAAAGGCTTGCCAAAAGTGACAGGCTTGCTAATCCCAGAGATCCAAAGCCCCCTGACCCATCCCTGCGACCCCCTGACTGCGGCACAGCCTGGTGTGACACCACCGCACGGAAACACTGGCACAGAGGAGATGCAACATGCTGTCACATGATGGAGCTTCAAGCATTTGCCCTTGCAGTCACTTGTTCAGCCTCCTGTGCCATCTTTTGGCGTGATTTTGGCCAGAGCAGCACCTCTTTGTGCCAAGCAGGGGTGGTCCGAGCAGGGCAGTACAGAGGGAATCAGCACCCGGCGCAGAGCCATTTTTACCTATTCACCAATAACCTGTTAAAAAGCCCCAAATTCAGTGTCTGGGCTCTCCTCCTGCCAGCGTTATTTATATACATCACTTTAACAGAGACAGGCTCTATGTGACAGCAAGTGGACAGAGTCCCCAGCCCACAGCTGGCTGTGTAGTGCTGATGCCGTTTAAATTCCTGCCCTTTTGGCTTGTCTGGGTTTTGAAGAAGGAGAAGAGAAACCACCCAGCACTTGAGGCAACTCTCCCTCCTCCTTCCCCTCCATCCTCGGTGAAACACCGGGCAGAGCAGCCGAGTTACATCAGCATCAAGGGAGAAAGGAGGCTCTTCTGGGGACAGCTTGGCTGCCGTGATGTGAATGCTGCCGGCGGGAGGAGTTTGGGGCACAGACGTGGCACATGGGCTGCCACCCAGCCAGACACAGGCAGCCTGGGTGCAGGGACTAACCAAGGACAGGCAGCAGCTGTCCCTGTCACTGACTGCAACTGCTCAGCTAGCCAGGATGGGGAGGGATTGATGTCTGTGTTTATGAGGCATGCCATTATCCTATTATCCCTCCTTTCCTCCATCTTTCCCACGTGTTGAGTTTCTCTCCTTTCCACCTTTCGAGTTTCCCTTGGCTTCAAGCAGGGCTGCATGACAGCTCCCACAAGTTCTGCTAGTAACTCTGCACTTGACTTCAGTTAAAAGGCATTCCTGGAGGGCTCCTACACAATAATGGCATTTTAGTGTCGCTTATGGCTACAGAAACTGGGCGAGATGCGAGAGATCCTGACTCTGACACTCCTGACATCCATGAGCATCCCTGTGCACCAGACAAGGCCCAGGTGTGGGGGAACAAAACATGTCAGGGACACAGGAATTATTCATGCATGAAATGAGAAATGCTGTGGGACGCCTTCCTCTCCATCAATAACTCCACATAATCTACCACTGCAGGACACATTGCCCTGTTATAAATAATTCCCTGCTGGAAGAGCACAGGGCAGTGCATCTACATGCCGAGGGTGGGTGACATCCCTTGATTCATGGAGCATCTGGGCAGCAGGCAATGAGATCACCTACACAGCATGCAAAGAGATGGATGATTTGGTTCTGAGCAACCAGTGCATCTACTTCTCCATCTACCTTCTTTTCCATCCTTGCTACCTTTCACCTGTGTTGTCACCGAGGGCTGAAGGTACTTGCAACAACCCTAAAGCTCAGGCAAAGCCTCCGGAATTGCAAGCAGCAAGGAATCAGTGGGATGACAGTGCCATCCAACATTCAGTCTGCAACACAGAACAGTGCAGAACCATGGACATTTGCTACCAGAAACCCTGTGACCACAATCCACCACAGCAGTGGGTCTCAAAGCACCCCAGGAGACAGGAGCTCAGAGGTGGCCTCTGAACCTGATAAACCAGAGCATGAAATGAGAGACAGCGTGATGGGTTTTTGGACTGCAGGCAACAGCTGTCCCGAGCATCAGTGCAAACCCCAAACCATATTTGCATTCAGAGCAGCTGTAACGTGCCAGTGCTGATAAACCCAGAGCAGCAGCACGTGCTGCACAGGGGATGGTCCCACTGCAGCTTTCCCTGCACCTGGGGGTGGAAAGGGTGGTGGGGTTGTGATTTGGAGTAACAGTATGAAAACTTTCATCAGTGCCCTCTCCATGCTTTCTGATGGAGCTGGTCCAGCCTCAAAAGCACCCAGCTACTTCAACACAGGTATTCAATTTTGGGGTGCCAAAGCCCCCAGAAAACCCCTAAGATGTTGGTAGCTAGCTATAGTTTACTTTCACTCTAATATTTTGACAGGAAAAAAGAAAAACACATCCTGCTGTAAAGGGACTTCAAGAAGTGGCCAGGTTTGGTCCTAAACGGCATCTCTTGCTGTCACTGCTGGGGACATAACCCAGCAGGCATTTCTAAACTTCTTAAAACCCTTGCTTTAAACCTCACCCTGTTCCTCTGAAACACCTCTATGACAGCTCCTGCCCACGCACCTTACTCCTGGCAAAGCTTTGCAAGGACCCGGCCTGGACGCCTGGATCAATGCAAGCTGTCAGTGGCCGTGCCCCCTGTCAGCACTTCACTGGTTGATTTTACAAACAGGCTCAAGTCCCCTGGGGCCCAGAGTATCACCACGTGTGACAGCACCCGAGGGGGTGCTCAGCAAAGCCCCAGGAAGCGCTCGGCACAGCGCAGTAACAGGCTTTTGATGAGACAGCTAGAAATCCAGGCGATGCCGCAGATGGGATAAAGACAGCCCTTCCAGCACATTTCGGAGGGTGCTATATTAAGAAGTGTAACAGCAGGACTTTAAAATCTTCTATCAGGCTCTTTTTGCTGGCCATGCTGCACCTTGAAAAGCAAAGACTGTAATAAAGCCGAGGTACAACAACTGTTCGAGAAAAAGCTGCAGAAGCAGTTGCGGGGGATTAGAAGCAGCCTGGTTATCTGGACAGATTTAGCCTGGCCCATCGCTCTGCTCTGCTGCTGAAAAGAAGGACACGACACAGAGAAAGGAGAGACAAAACCACGGATGTGGCAACCAGGGTCTACCTGCTGCTGGGTCATCAGGGGAAAGCACAGATTGAGAAACCAGGCAGTGTCTGTGGTTTTGGCACGTGAGCAATTGTTATTGATAAGCAAAGAATTAAACAGCTTAAAGGAGCAGATAAAGACCAGGATATGTGATTTTGGCCTAGCATTGTCCTCAGGGCTGACTGGATAATGAGTCCCGGCACAACGGAGCTGGCTCAGCAGAATGGACTGGTCTGCACAAAAGGACAAAACCAGAAAAAAGTATTTAAACTACTTTCAGGGTAGAGGCTCCTTATGCACGCAAAATACGCACTAAGCCGATCAACTGCAGAGGCAGGCCTTAAGTAAGCCTACCTTCTAGAATTTAGAGTGGTTTTCAGTTAGAAGTTTTAAGGAAAAAAGAAATCAAGCTCTTCTGCCAGCTTTGCTAGCCTGGGTCGTGCCAGCTCCAAAAGACTGATGTAACAATTAGCTCCTTGTTAGTGAAATTAGTTTACGAGATCAAATGTGCTGCTGGTTGTGTTTTAAGCCAGCTCCTTAAAAGGACATTGTTAAGGCTTGGTCTCCATCTTCTACATCAATCTTTCCCTACATGGCTTTATTGCTTTCAAAAGGTACTGAATTTGCCTTGCAGCAATTTTCACTTCCAAACATTGAACAAACTGGAAAATCTACAATTATTGGATGTCCTAGAATTCATTACTTGGTGGCTGACTTTTACTTTATATGCTTTATTGTAAAAAGGGACTGAGCAATAACCATTGAATGGCTCTCTTTAGCTTAGCAGTTGGCCAAGCCATAAATCAAAGAGGGAAAATGGACAGAATCAATCTGATTTTCACCATCCATCACTACTCGTCTGGTGTAAATTTAGCCAAGGCGCCCTTTATTCAAAAGAAGTGCCTGTATCTACACAGGTATTGCACCAAATGCTTCACAGCAAAGGGAGAAACTAAGGTTCATTTACTTAAGGTTAAATAATAAACGCAGTTCTGAGCTCTACAAAGACTTCCAAGGAGTTTTACGCTGCTCTGAGGTCAATAACCTTTGAGATGAGTCACTCTTCAGGAGAGCCCCTCTTCTGCAAAAGAGCACAGCTAAAGCCTGCAGAGCTCACTGAAAACTACTCCTTTCAGTCAGGAACAAGGTCGGTAAGATGAATTGCACCCAAGATGCAAGTTCGAACTTAAGATATGGCAAAATCACGTGTCCAGACAGAATAATTCATCTGTGCCTGCAAGCTCTTTAAATCAGAGTCAAAAATGAGGCTGAGAGGTGCCTCCCCTAAAAGGTAGAAAAGGGAGCGACTGAGAACATTTGCATATTTAAAAAGTGACAGACAACCAAACAAAAACCTCACCCAACAAAAATCCCACAACAAACCAAGTCATGTAAAGGGTGCATACATTCAGCCAAAACGTGCTGCACAGCATGTTTCAGTGCTTCTGAGCATGGTTTTAACTCCCTTAGCACGTTCTTGCTGCCCTCACGAGTCTCCAAATGAGGACTTTCCTACCACAGCAGCCGATGAGCGACAATGACAAGGCAGTATTTGTGGTGCAGAAACGCTGGCCAGAAAAGTCTCAGATCCCAGGGCAGCTCCTCCACTTTCCTTCCTGGGACAGACTGGGAACTGACAGACAGGGACTTGCACTTCACCAAACCCTGCACAGCAAAGAGGAGCTACCACGATACTTTCCTAACACCAACAATAAATACGGCTCTGCCGCGCTCAAAGCCTTTCTCTGCACATGGCAGTGGTTTCACAACAATCCTACCTTGTTGCTAACACAATGAATCAAACCTCCCTGACCTCTAGCTTTTCATAATCTATAGGAGTGGGACAGCAGTCACAAGGAGTTATATTCTCTCTGAAACCACAGTGAAGAATTCATTACTCAGTACTGAGGAAGACATCAGGAAAAAAGAAAAGGTTCAGGGCACAGATTTTGTACAAACTACAGGCTGAAGTCAGGTGCTACATGGCTCGATCTCCGTAAGCCTATTGCAAGCAATAAATATTTCCTGTTTCTAGCACAACATCTTGAAGTGGTGCTGCACACACACCCTTCCCAGAGCACAGGCATCCAATAAGGACACCACTCATCATCAGCTGGGACAAACCCACCCTATCACCAGCTGCTACACCAAGATGAGCCACCAAAAACCATTACAATGGATTGGGAAGAGCCCAAGAGGAGAGGAGTGAGGGTGGCTCACTATTTCTGTCCTCCCCAGCCACTCACCAAGGGTACTCATTTGGGTATTTCTCACTGGACCAACCCTTTCTGACCCCCAAGCACCTGGTCAAACCTATTCCCCTAACCTCTGGGAAAGGAGTACATGACTAAATAACAGGGAAACTGGGAGAGATAATCAAGTTGGTAAGGAGAATCAGGCTTGGGAGAAACAGCCTCAGACTTTCTGCCCTGCTCCCATCAAGGCAGCAATGTTGTCTCTGCAGAGATGCTCATCTGTCATGGAAAGGGATGAAAAAAAAGCAGTTTCCATCTGCAGCATGCCAAGAAACGAGACCTTTCCCTTGGAACAGGGTCTGACATACTTCTGACATCCAAGGCTAGAGGCAGCAACAGGACTAATGCCACAGTTTGCAGCAAATCCAACTCCTGACCCATATAAATAAATGAATAAATAACTATCAAACCCCTCTGGAAGCAAACATTCTGAGTATTCTTGATGTGCTTTAAACACCATCACACTTCTAACACTGGAGGACTTCCTAGAGCAATGACTCTCTCCCTGCTACACACCAACCAGCCCATCCCATTTGGGAAGAGCAGGAAAGGAGGCTCTTTCCCCACCACACCCTCAGGTGTTCCCCAGTCCTGCTGGGGCTGAATCTGACCTATTGATAGCTGCAGGCACCTCCTGGTATCTGCACCTTCCCACATCTCCAACCCAGCCCTCAACCAGGTGGGTGGTGACTTCCATGACCAGGCAGAACCAGCAGACGGCACAGCCCTGCTTTCTCATCCCCCTGTGTTTGTAAAGGCTGGTTTTGGGAGACACTGAGCCCTCCTGAGATGGTGTCTGAGGGTCCTCAGCCCTTCTGAGGCAACTTGGGCAGCCAGGACTGCCAGGGACACTACTGCAATGAGTGCTCTCTCCTTGAATTTAAGCACAGGCCTTTTTCCAGCAGGAGAAGCCTGTGAAGGCAGCCTACCATCCTGCGGGTCCCATCTCCCCATGGCCATCCCACCACAGCTTCCACTGCATTGAACACCTTTCTTGCCTGCAGCCCTCTTACTTCTCCAGATTTACTGTGAATTTGTAATCCCTGGGGCCTGCTGTATTTATCCCTAACTTAGGCAAGGCAAGCCCTGGGGTAAGGTTGCTCCAGCACGTCCCACCTGTGCATGCCGAGGTAAAGGGCTGCCCCACACCCACTCTGCTGGAGCCCTACACAGCAAGAAGGGCAAACACTGCTTCAGGACATCACCTCCTTCTGCCATGAACCGAAGAATCCTACAGTGATTTGGGTTGGAAGGGACCTTAAAAATCATCTAGCTCCAATCCCCTGCCGTAGGAAGGAATGTCTTCAAATAGAGCAGGGTGCAGACCCCAGCAAGGCCTCCCAGGCAGCTCGAGCCTCCATCACCACACATTGCTTCCACCTCGAACTCTCAGCAAACCAGTGGCAACGGCCCATGTGAAGCCAGAGCCCTGCCGTGGTGCAGAAAAAGCACACGCCGGGATGTCCGCTCTGGTTAAAGCCAGCGTGTTTCTACATCCCTCTCCCAGCACATCAAAGCCACTGTGCCTTGGGTATAATTCTGCTGAACTCCACCAGTCCAGACTGAAACTAGCACATCTATTTAACGTGGCAGTGCAAGAAAATTCCACATCCATAAATACACGAACATCTGTCAGGCTGGGCACAGACAATGGACCTGTTGTGGACGATGCATTAACAGAAAATGAAAATTACATGTGTAAATCTCTACATCTCTAAAACTAAAAAAGAAAAAAACCCCAACCTTTGCCACATGTTCAGACTATCACAATAGAACAATCAGGCCAAAAAGTCCCTCCAAAAGCCTAATCCAGATCTCCTGTGATAAGCATCCATCACCACCTTACACCCCACATCCACGTCAACAGGGCTCCTTTGAGCCCCAGCCTCAATACCAGTCACAAGAGCGGAGGATTTGAAAGACATCTGTGAAATAAATTACCGGAGTGAGTAGGCAACAGGCCACGTTTCATTCCATCAGGAAGACACGTGGCAAATGAAGGGCAGGCTGCTCAGGGCTAGTGAAAGCAGACACCTTCACGCCGTGCACCCTCAGACTGAGGCACGCTCATTCACAAAGGACCTGCGGATACGGGATCAGCTTACAAATACGAACAGCACTGCAGCAACCAGAGCCAGAAGATGTGCAAATCCACACAAAACTGGGTAGAACTGCAGTATTTTGAGGAACTGTTGGATTTTCCCAACTACAGAGACAACACTGAACCCCCTGTACCCGATGCTAAGACAGGGCAGAATGAATATAACCAAGAGCAGGTTCACAACTACAACTCCTTTCTTCCAGTATTCCCAAAAACATCATAAATTCACCTTGCAGGAAGCTGACAGCATATCCAGCAAACCCAAGGCTTACCAACATTCATGTCACAGGTCTCCTGTAACTATCCAAAGAGCACTCGGACCTATACTGCCCCTAAGTACACGCTCAGCTCCCAGCGAGAGACAAGGGATTTCAGCCCATGATTAAGTCAAAGTAAATGCTCCACTGAATCTTTAAGCCAAACTGTCCCAAGAGTTCAGTCTCAGTGAATGTGGGGGGTTATGCGAAGATTTTTTTTTAGAATTTCACTGAAATCCTCTTTAGCTATTTGAGTTATCCATGAAAAATGTTCCCACTTCTCAAGAATCCTTGCAGATGCTTTGATGTTTTTCAGACTACTGATGGCTCAAAAAAAGCCCCGTAAAACCCGATGATGGCTTATTCCCAAACGAAAATCACTGTCCGAGAGGCACAGCTTGATGTTATCCTCTGAACGCTGACAGCTTCTGAAACCCCACCAGATGTAGATTTTCATAGCCATTAAGTGAATCTAATTGACTTTACAAGCAGCAAAAGCTTGAAAAGGTGTTTTACAAATACCTCTTTTAAACAGTTTGGATTTGGAAAAAAACCCTCTCATTAGCATCCCTATTGTACAATCACTTCTTCCCCGCTCGCTTTCTCTCTTTTTCAACAAATCCCAGCACTAACGATGTAATTCCACCAAGGAGGACGTTACCAGGATGCTCACTGCTGTTCAGCAGCCAGGTATCTGCCGTGCTTTTATTGCTCTGCCTCTCACTAACCATCATCCGAATTAGCACTTAGAAATGGCAGGTGCTCCAAACCAGGCTGTTTTCAAAAGCTTCTCTTTGCAGTTCTACTATTTAACATTATTTTAAATTGGAAGACTACAGATTTAGGTCTTCCCTGGATTCCCACTAGAAGTGTTACACAGTGTTTCTGATGCTGTTATCTAGATCCAGGGAGGATGAACAGATTTGGCACCTCCAAAAAAAGAACAAAAAGCCCTGGTCTCAGCAAATGAAGTGGCTGGGTTTGGGGTTTTTTTCTTGTGCACTTTGACTGCAGTAACGATTTTATACATCCTGTTAAAATGGGAAGAATTAGGTTTGTAAGAAAAGTCATAGGGGAAAAGATCAATGGATACATCTGGAAGTGATGTGGGTCAGATGCTCTAAAGGAGGTGTAAGAAATGTTGTTGCTGGCAGTTCATTTGCCTTTAGGTAAAATGTTCTCCCCCCACCACTGACATGTGGGTTTGTGCACTGACGCACTGTTTTCAGCTTAGCAGACACAATATCCTCGTGCTGCTGACTCCTATTTATTTTCTCGTCTTTGTTATTCTGAGTCTTCTACCAAAAAAAAAGTACTTGCACTCACCATGCAAGATATCTGAACAACAAACTATGGAGAAGAAAGTACATATACAATGAAATTAGGTAAAGGAACATAAATTGAAAAGTTTGATGGAAGGAAGGGGAAAATCAGAGATACAGAGGGATCCTGGGTATGGGACCACCACCTATGGGAAATGCTAGAAGTGACGAGTGAAGCAAGAACTAGACCAGACCAAAAATCACCGGAGAATTCAACACAGGGATGGAAAAGAGAGCTGAGCAGAATTCAAAGGAATGCAGGTATTGCAGTTTGACCCCGGACTGGAAACGTGGGATACAGAACTGCTGTGCTAGAGGATGGAAGGGGGGAAAAAAAATAGAAAAAAAAACCCTCAAGAAATCACAATTGGTTATCTGATAGCTGTTGAAGTGAGTGTTGAATGCAAGGTGCACTGAGGAGCTACTCATGACCAGACAGCTGGTCCAGCACCCCCCTTTTCAATTAGCAGCACTAGCACAGAGCCCAAGAGCTGCAACTGTAAAAAGCAAACAAACTCGCACTGCTGATGCCGGTTTCCAAGTCAGGATTCGAGCACACTGGCAAGAGAGAGTGGGAGCAGCTTGTATAGCAATGACTGGCGATCAAGGGTAAATCTAGGCAAGCAGCTTACTTAAAAATGCAGTTTTTGTCAATGCAAAACAATTCACACACTTGTCCTGAATTCACCAAAGGTGGAAAATGAAAGGCAGAGGAAAGCCAGGCTGGCTCTAACCCTGCACCGAGCTCAGCCCCCAGCGTCGCTGGCCGGGACACCGGCACACAGCTCGGTCCTCCCAGGATCACAGGGATGGATGCCCCAGCAGCCAGGGCTTCAGAGATGGACCCCCTCACCACCACTTCTTCAAGTACTACCGTGGGATAAAATACCTAAATACGTAATTCAAACAGGGCCCGGGATGCAGGAAACCCCAGCACTGACTCAGTACAGATTTAATAGTGCCATGCCAAGAGGGGTGCCTGTCTGAGGGGTAACAAACACTTAACCCTCTCATGGCTCTATCATGATCAGTGTTTTTAAGTATACACTTGGGTCTGACCTGTGCTTCTTAAGGAATGCTGTAACAGAGCCAACCATTCCATTTTGGGCTGAAAAAAGCATTACGCTCCCCACTAAACACAGATCCTTGCTCTGTCGTAGTGAAAAAACAGAGAGGGAGTAGTAAATCGGCTTAGTTTGGACCAAAACTATCCTTTCTTTTACTTTCCAGTTCCTGAATTGAAAAATCATTTTCTCTCTGAAAACCTCTGGTTTTCAGTTTTGCCGCTTGGATAAGTCCTAGAAACAACACATGAATTTTAAGTGACAAATATTACTTGCAAGCTACAATTTCAAGCAGGACACACTGTGGTGGGACTAATGCGTTGTATTATTCCATTAGCATTTACACTGTTGCAAATCCCATTTTAAATAAGAATATCTCATGTAGCCACTTAAAAATACAACTGTAATACATGCTTCCCATGACCAGTTTTGAAATGTCTCCTCTCACTCACAGAATCCCATTTCAAAGCAGAAGCCCAGCTTGGCACTAAGCCCTGGGAATCACAGGTCTACGTTTTAGAATTATCCTGTAAGAAACATTTTTTTTTCTTTTTGAAAGAAACACTCCTCAAACAGTTACAGAAGATAATGAATGATACTGTATATGCTGTCATAAATTGTTAATTGATTGCTGGGGTCCAATGGGTCAATAGATGACTTAAAAGAATGGCTCAAAGCCATCTGTAACAGATACCACAGCTTGTACCTGGCTCTGACCAGACCACTATGAACTAATTTTTAATGCACCCTTAATAAAGGACATGAGGCTTCTTGGCAATTCCATGTGGCCCCCTTACCGAAACACAAAAACAAAAAATAAAAAAAAAAAAAAAAAAAAAAAAAAAAAAAAAAAAAAAAAAAAAAAAAAAAAAAAAAAAAAGAAGAAAGAAATCCAAACCCTATTATTTGGTTACAAGGAATAAATTTGTCAATAGAAACTAGGTAAGACATGCTGCTATCTTTGGATTTTCTTTAAGATTCCTTTCATTAGCCACCTGTCAGGATAACAAAACGATGCCTCAGCTTTCTACAGAATGGAAAAAAAAAATAAAAGGGAGAAAGAAAATCTAAAAATACACTTTGAAGCTCCCTGTTTTGCTGATGCAGAAAGTAACAACAAAGGCTCATACGTCCCTCAGCTCATCACAGAACCAGATACCAGCAAAACACTCGAGGTCCCTCTTTTTGCTGTAGTCTGGAAGGGAGTAGCATCAAGCATGTGATTATTTGTAACAGATCCCCAGCACTGCATTACCAAAATAAAACCGTGCGCTCTGCAACACACCAGCAAACAACGCCGTGGGCCCCCGGAGTCCCCGAGGGGCTCACGGCCACCCCAAAAGTCGTTCCCATCCCGAGGAATTAAATATAACCTGCCTGAATCAAGATCTAAGCCTACAGAAGGAATTTCAGAAGTCCACTCTGAAATTTGGGGAGATTTTGAATGGCTTGCCTTCTCGAAAAATCAGGCCATGCATTTAGACTTTTACATAAAACCAGGATTTTTCAATGTATTTAGAGGTCTTCAAGTAGAGAGCAATCCCCAATGGCAATTCCTAAAGTATTAAGACCACTGGTGGTGCACATTGAGAGGAAAGGATATGATCCCAGACACGGACTCTTAGGGTAATCCTAAGAGGCTGAATAGAATAAATAAATATAACAATGTGAGAATAAGATTTTTCAGTTCACATTCCTACATCCGAAATTCAGTGTCAAGAGGGGCTCAAAGCTTTGTACCTTTAAAACTCCTGCCAGTAGTCAGATATCCAACACAGAGCCTAAATTTAGGCTATTATGAAATCTTAACTTGAAACAGACTTTTGGACAATGGTTTTAAATCTTGGCCATTCCTAAGAAAGCAAGAGAAAGAAGAAGAGCTGCCGAAAACCCTTTATAAGAGTAATAAATTTGCATTTAAACTTGTGAATAAAATTCTGGAGTCAGAATCCTTTTTGGTTTATTCACTAAGACAGTCCTGAGAAATTGCATACAACCACGCCAGAAAACATCTAACACTGGAGAAAATATTAAAGAAATTACTAGAAAAGCTAGAAAAAAACCCCAGAACACCTGATGTCCCTGCCTCCTTCATGCTCCTAAGTCCCAGCGTGGCTTGTTTGCTGGTCTTGAGAAGTTAACTGTGCCTAAAAGCTACTGATGTTCAGTTTACACAACTGGTTACCTCTTGTACTGAAGATTAATGACCAGCACTGGCACGTACTGAGGATTTTAAACACCTGCAGGTTGAGCTTAGGTTCAGTAGCATCATATCCACCCAGTCATGGCTACAACTCCAACACAGCTGCATTAACTGATGGTCACGTCCATGAGGGACTGACTGCTTTTAGAGAGAATTCCTGAACACATGGGGGGGAAAAAAAAAAGGTCACATTACTCTGCAAAATTTACTATAAAATCTATTTTCATCTAATTTTGACATGGGACTGTGCCAAACTCGTGGATCTAAAGGGAGAGCTATTTTTATCTTACAGATACGCACACTGAGTAATGCGTTTGTTGCATATGTTCCCGCTCCTGTGATAAATAAATAGGAAGGGGGGGAGGCTGCAGCAGCTTGCCCACAAACATGTTTATTCCACTGGCTGTGGATGACACAGCCCTGAATCCACGGACTGCTCCCCTCATCAGGCAACTCCAGTTTCCCTACGTCGGCCCTTGGCCGACAGCATCGCGCTTCTACTCGGTACTACCTGAGGCCCCCAAAAGTGGGAAAAAAAAAATAAAGCTTTTGTGGGGTAGAAAGACCCTGCAGGCCCTCCAGAGGGTTGAGCAGAGCTGGCCCACATGGCTCAGCACTGCAAGGGACCCAAGCTGTGTCACTTCCTGATCTACCCAGCTCTTATCAGCAGGGCTGCAGCTTTGGGCTGGGACTCCTGCATGGCGCTTGCTGCTGGGACCAGGACAGCCTTGGTCAGCTCTGGGAATACGGGGTGGGGGCAGAGCTTTGCCTTGCTCACTGTGCCCATGCTCCACGCCTGCAGCACAGGGCTGCCTCCAGATGGAAAAGCCAAGGCTCCAGTGCAGCGAAATGAGGCGGCCACCAGTGATGGAGTGCCAGTGTCAGATGGGGTGGGTTTTGGGAGGCAACCCAACTCTAAAGACATTTTACATTATTCAAATGAAACCAAAATATTTCAGCCCATTAGTAATGCTGGACAAAGCACATCCCTAACACTTGGAAACATGAGTTGTTTTTCATCTTGCTTCCCAAAAACCTCTGCACTGGAGATGAGAGACGCCAAACCAGGCAGTTCCATGCTGCTAAATTGTAGAAACCCAAAAGCAACAGTAGGAATTGCTGAGCTGAAGAATCCCTGACTGTCCCACTTGTAGGAAATACTTTCTGACAAAAAATAGCTTTGGAAATACTTTCTGACAAAATATTTCCCACTATAAAGTATATGACAAGCCTGTAATCCTAATCTTGCAGGATCTCTCTGCTGGAGGTTGCATCCCTAGAAGCACTCCCATGGAATTGCAGAGAGATGCCAGTAGTGATATGCTCACAGGACAGACCTTCCTCTGCCTGAGGAGACCTAACTTCAGTTCCCAGCAGTGATAGGAAGCAGAGCTGGGAAACACCCAGGTGGAGATAAGGACACAGCCTCTCCCATGGGTTTCCCAGCCCCACACAGAACTCCTCACCACTCTACACGGCAGTATGGGACAGGCAAGCATGAAAATCCCAATAGAGGACAGACAGCTCAGGGGTTTGGCAGATACATGAGGTCAGGGCACTGCAAAAGCCAGCAAGAAATGCTGAAGATAGGGATGCTTCAGATTCCAGCTGCGTCTCGGGCACCAGGAGTGGGGCAGGGCTCTCCAAAAACACATTCCTCCACCGGGAAGCAGCAGCCCTGAGCCCTCTCTGTTGTCAGGTAACTAAGCCCTTTCTTTGCAAAGCAAGAGCTGCTCTATTCTTTCCAAACAATGTTATCATTTGGCAGCTTCACTCCTGCTTATCTAGCAGCTTGAGCATTATCCAGAATGTGGAAGAACTGGGCTCTGTGGCTGCCCCTCTGCCCAGGGGCTCAGTGGGGAGAAATCCACCCCAACCCCCTCTCCCTGTGTCTTTGGAAGGATTCAGACATGGCAGAGCAACCACAGCTCCAGGGCTGAGGATCTCCTCCCAAGGCAGACCCTGTATTTTCCCGGCACCCCAAAAGTCAGTGGTGCTCACCTCAGAGCCTCCCAAGGCTCAGCACTTATGGAGCAGAGGTAGCAGGAGCCACATGATCCACACTAGCTGTTCACCTTGCAAACATCATGCCAGAGCGATCAAACCCACTGCTAACAGGCCTGATGCAAGACACAAATACTTGCTTGTTACCCAAACGCCTCACTGCAGGCATGAGACACCTCAAAAGGCAGAGGCAGCAAACAGGGTCTCACCTCCTCACAACCCAACTCCAGACCCACCTCAACTGATGTCCTACTGGCAGAAGGACATGATCCCAGAATTTCTGCCAAGAAGGGCAGGACGTCCCTCCTTTGAGCTCAGCTGAGGAATGTGCCACCCTCAGAAGAGCAGCAGAAATTGGACCCTAATGAGCCATCCCCACGGAGTCCCTCCTCCTGAGGGCCCTGTCCCCCAGGGAGGTTGGGATATCTGTGCAGGCTCTTCATGCACACCCTCACGTACAGGAGACAAAGGGCAGCAGGACGGGGAGGCTCTGCTCACTCCTGGATGGACACAGGAGAGCGAAGCACCTGTCCCCTCCCAGCATGAGGCAACCAGAGGCGCCTGCCCGCCCAGAGAGTGGGAGCCGGAGCCGTGCGGCCGCTGCCGAAAGCCCCGGCCCTCAGCGCGGCGCGTTTAACGTGACCCGACACCTCCTGCGGCAGCGCTCCGGCTTCGGCTGCTGCATCACGCCAGGCAGATGCCTCAACACCCCACCAGGTCCTGCGGCCTCAGCTCTCCAGGTTGCCCATCTGTGCTGTCTGTCCATCCTCCCCGGCAGCACTGGGCACTGCGATGCAGCCACCAAGCTTGTCACCAGTCCCCAGACTCCTGACAAAGGCCAGCTGCCGCCACCACCACCAGGACAGGTACGCACACCCCTCAGCACACCCTACCAGGACAGCCGGCAGCAGGAGGTAACTCTTTAAACAACCACAGAAAGACATGGAAATTCATCAGCCAAAGGCCCAGCTCCACTCGCTTTGGGGAGCAGCAGTTTTGCATCAGGCACAAGGAGTCTTGGTTTCCATAAGCTCTCCAGCGGAGACCTCAGCCTCACAAGCCTCTCTCTAACACACCAACCACTGCAAAAAAACATACAACACAACCAACTGGGACAGAAGCTTGAAGAGACACTGTAAAATTGATTAGTCATCAAAATCATCAGACCATAAAAGAAGCTCCAGCTGTGCTCATCTATTTTGTGTGGATAAATGCAAGAGGCCAGGCTCTATTTAAAATTAATGCTCTTTTTTGGGTTGGTTTTGGTTGGATTTCTTTTTTTGTTGTTTACAAGAGCCTGTTACTCTGGTTGACAATTAAGCCCATTATCCAATTTCTTTTTTACCACCACAGTAGTCTTTTTTCATAGCCTTTGAAGAAGGAAAAAAAAAGCAAGGTAAATTCCAATAAGTGCTATTTTAAAATGAAAAATGCAAGTTTACAAAGAGCTCAGGAAGGTGTTTGAACCATTCAGCCTTCTGTTTTAAGACCCCAGCATGGACTCAACACAAACAATTCCTTTGACATTGAAAGCAATTTCAAGTCACACCGCTGTGTACAAGCTCCAAGTTAAGCACTGGCCCAAACGTTCTGTCAGACCCTTGGCATAAGTGTAGGAGGGCAAGAGAAAACAAAGATTTAAATTTTGGCTAGTGCACTTCTGCAAAATCACTGTCAGCACATATTTTTCAGTTCGTACAAAACCCAGCAGAGGAAAATTCAAACAATAACTAACTTGGAGGCAAGAGGTTCAAAAAAACTGCAGAAGAAAAACCCTAATACGGTGTAACTCATGAA
Organism: Mohoua ochrocephala; assembly: GCA_013398855.1. Taxonomy (NCBI): domain Eukaryota; kingdom Metazoa; phylum Chordata; class Aves; order Passeriformes; family Acanthizidae; genus Mohoua; species Mohoua ochrocephala. The sequence continues at coordinate 333,064 of VZTA01017764.1, read as the reverse complement.
TTGTTCAACACTAATCATTAACCTGGGCGCAGGTATCCCATTGCAAAATGGGTCCTTTCGGCTTGGTTATAAAACTGACCCACATGTTTTGTGGATGCTTTCACAATACCACCAAGAATGATCCATTTTAATAGTTAAAATATCCCCTCACCGTAGATGCCTGCCTTACCAGAGCCTATTTGCTGTAGATGCTCTCTACAACAGTAACTCAGCCCCGGGCACCACGGAGAGCCCGCTGCAAACAACAGGTTTCTGTGCCTGGGTAGCTTGGATTCCAAGGGCAAAAACCTCAGCAAAGCTGCAAACAACATCTTTATCCTAGACCTTAAGAACGTGTTTCAGTTCTACCTTTGCATTCATCACCCTGAGAAACAGGAATTCATAACCCCAGCAGAAAAATGCTCCCTTCCTCTTTTTCCTATGTCGCAAAAAAAACATTCAAGGAGGAAAGCACGGATTCTCTAAAGAAGGAGGAGGAAGTTTCCTGGTCGTACTCCCAGGCCAAGCTGCGGTTATATCAGGCTGGGTTTAACTTGTCTAGTCAAGCTCTGGCCATCTCCAGCCTCTCTGAGACCCTGTCCCCACAGCCCATTACTCTTGCTGTGACCAGTTCTTCTCTTAACACCTCGCTGAGAAAGCTCTCACAAATATCTCAGCTGCAGCAATACAACGAGCCCTTCTCATTCCCACTGCAATAATTTCTGCCTGGGTGCTAATTTGTAAACTAGGCAAATAAAAGACAAACTTGGGGCTTGAATTTGTTTTATTGCCATTGTTCTGTCCTTTGGGTGGGACGGGCAATGCCAGTGTGGCACATTGCTGCCTTCCTCTGGATGTTCAGCCAGCCAGCCTTCAAGGCGCACAAAACTCCGGGATTTTCTAGGATGACTGTATTTATACTGCTGTCCTGGAGGAAAAAAATCCACCAACTCCATTTTTGGAGGAAACAGGAGCAAACCACTGGATTCATGCCTTGTGCACAGCTACACCAAATAGCACCACATGGATTCAAGGCACACGGATGGTGCCGGTCCCAACGCACAGACACCCTTCTCCTTCCCCAGACCCCAAAGCCTCTTTGGTCTCTTTATCCTGTTATGACTCCAGCCAACTTGCTAACACCACTATCATCGAGAACCTTTAACAAGCACCAACAGTCCCATAAATCTGCTTTTTATGGCATGGCAGAAGCCTAATTACATGATTAAATTCTGTCAAAAATTGAAGCCCACACACTTGCTCTAAAATTGCAATTAGCCCTTTCAGGTACCAAATAAAAGCAATGCTAACATTTCAAAGACATGTTGGCAACACAGCTGAACCAGATTACATTACTGACCCTAAACAAATTGAGGGCATTGCTTTGAGTCCCTTTCCTTTATTTCTTGTGTCTGCTAGTGTTATAAATACAGGCACTGTGATCCCTGCTCTAAATTGTGACCTCACAAGTCCTCAGCATTACCAAGCGAAGCAGCTCAAACACCTATTAACTCCATATTACATGTTCTTATTCTACTGGAATCTTCTGCTGTTCTCTCCAGCATAATACCTTGCTGGACCTCACTACAGAGGTGCAGAAATGTTTTGCTATGAACCCTTTTATTTCTGTGACACCGCCTTTAATGAAGATTGAGCTTTTTAAATACAAGTCACACATCACTTAATTTTTACAAAAACAAGCCCTGTAAAGGAAACACACCCCGTGTGTAAGATGGGACAAGATCTGTGTTAAGATACGCACTACGATGGGAAGGGCAATCTAAATTAAGCTAGTTAATGCTTTACATAAGAGGAGCAACATTTTAGCAAAATGTAACATTGCATTTTAGAAGTGAGGGAAGGTTTGTGGCTAGGGTACTTCCTAGCAATTCTCTACAAGTGCCCAGGGAGAGGTTTGTCACACCTGGGGAACAGGAATGATACAGCAAATGATACAGCAAAAACATGGTCACATGGAAATACAGCACAGGAGATACCCAAGAAGAGAGCAGGTACCGCAAGAAGATGGAGCTAAGGTGGGATGCTGGCATCACCTTGCTCTTCCAGCCCACCACTAGCACTCTGCGACCACCAAAAGCAAACCTCAAACCCCAAGCGACTGCCCAGGCATCCCCCTGCTCTTGTCCTCAATATGGATACGTGCCTACAAAAAGGGAAATAGCACCTGACAGGTTCTAAAGAGACTTTTTTTTTTTTTTTTTAATGAAATAAATTGTCTTTTACAGCTTAACAAGATAACATTATCATTAGATATTGTATTTTTAATTATATTCATATATGTAACAAATGGATGAACCCATATTAGGACAAGCTTATGTGGCAGCAGCCCTTTACATACCTGATCTGTGCCTCTTCCAAAACACCTGCATTAAGGAATGTTCTTGAATGACATGGGAAAATGGCCTCAATAGCTAAAATGGGCTCTTCTGAGCATTTGGCCTAAAAGGCCTTTCATCTCCCTCTTCTCCTGCTGTCAGAACTAATACCAAATGCATGGAGCAAAGAAACACTGAGCTGAAGATGTGAGGGCTGGGGTGGACTCAGGCTGCAGCGAATAACCCGCATCCTCCAGCCTCAGTGTCCCCAAGCACCCACACCTCGGTCCTCGGGGTGGCTGTGGGACCCAGCAGCGCTGCGCTCGAGGGGTGGACAGTGGCTGCCTGGGATGACTAGGCACTTAGGGGAGGGGGCGTAATGAAAAAAAACCCAAAAAACCCCTAAAACCAGCAAAAAAACCCTCAAACCAAACCAAAACCAGAGATGGCTTTGTGCCTGGTGTGGCTAAAGAGCTGCATTCTGGCGACTTTTGAGCTTGCTCAGTGCTGCTGACAGGAGGAAAAGGCGCCAGCAGCAGGGAGCAGCCATGTTCCCCAGCAGGCTGGGGGAAGGAAGGCTCCCTCGGGGAATTCGTACTCACCTGGCGGTTTCATGTAATATTGCTCAATATCGGACATGTCCGTGTGCAGCGCACAATCGAGATAGTGCAGGATAACTTTTCTACTGAAGTAGTACCTCATGCCCATCAGAAAGATGGGCAAGCAGCAGGTCAGCAGGAAGGACTTGGTCACAACAAAGCACATTACTATGGAGATAAGGAAGAGAAATAAACGACACCTGTCAGAAAAGAGAATTTAGTGTTGATTTCGGAATACAAACTCGTTATAAAAATAAATCAATAAAACAAGCACAGTCAAAATATACATTTGCAGTACACACACAGTTCACGCTCTCGAGATTATCGTGTTAAGGGATGGCGTATCGCGACGAGATAACCCGGAGAAGTTTATGAGGTCCTGAAGGAGCCGGTGGGGAAGATGCCGCCACGCCACAGCAGGGCCCACCGAGCCCCTCCGGAGCGGGGCCGTGGGGACCCCGAGGGCCCCGTACATCCCAGGCCCCCTTCGCTGTCCCCGGCGAGGCCGGAACGCGGCCGGGCGGAGGAGCCGCGCTGCGGGCACCGCTCCGCAGCCATGTGTTCGCCACTGCGGCAGTGCTATTTCCATCAGCACCGACTTCCAGGGCAGCCACCCTGCCCGCTCCCATCCTGGGGGGCTTCTGTGGGTGCCCCTGAGCCGGCGGCTCTCTCCAACACGGCCCAGAGCCACCGGCTGAGCCCCCCTGCTCCCCAACGCCTGCCGAGGGTCCCCCTCCAGCGCGGGGTCCCGTCCTCCCCGGTGTCTGGGACACGGGGTGCGACCCGCCTGCAGCCACCGAGGGCAGGAGACCACTCCAAACCCTCTCGGGGCGGGGGGCACGCATTATTAACTATCGGCACGGGGAGGGGACAGCTTGCAAGGGCTATTTTTGGGCATTTAACTCAGGGAGGTGAGGTGCCCCCGCCGCTCGCTCCTGCTGCAGGGGGTGCCCCCTCCCCACGCCGGGGGGGAAACGGGGGGCGCTCAGTGGCGGGCCCGGCTGTCTCCAGGCAACGCCGGCACGCCGTGCCCCCCCTCGCCGGGCTGCGCGGGGGCGGCCAGTGCGCGGTGCGCTCCGCTCCCCTCCGCGCACCCCCAAGCCCTGCAATAAGCAGAAGGACGACTCTACCCTCACCCCCGCGGCGACCTCCCCTTCGCGGCTCCCCGCCC